>LBNU01038289.1:298666-343485 GCA_014162995.1 Artemisia annua | reverse complement strand
ATTGCTAGGGACTAGCAATAGTTTAGTGTGGGGGATTGATGAGTGCTCAAACACTCATCATTTTTGGTAAAATCTGAACTGCAAAACATACGAAAACACTCAGAAATGCATCAAAATACTAAAAATATTTCAAAATTGTGTTTTATATGTTTTAGATGCAAAATGAGTAAAAACAAATGAAAAACGAACAAAGTTTGCATAATTGGCAGTTTCAGTCCCCCAACTTTCAAAGATTGGCAAAACTAGTCCCTGAAGTTCAAAATTGTGGAGTTTTATCATTCAAGTTCCCTGAAATATTTTAAGTTATCAAAATTGGTCCTTGAATGAATTTTTGGGTGAATGGCAGAAAAGGTCCCTCAACTTTGGGAAAATGACAAATATGGTCCTTGGGTGTTTTAAAATGGAAAAAATTCATAAATGGTCCTTGTATTATTGGAGTTTGGCATTTATGGTCCTTGTTGAAATTTTGGAGGATTTACAGTTTCAACCCCGCAACTATGCAGAATTTACACAAGTGGTCCTTGGGCTTAACTATCTACTACAACCAAACGGGCCCTTGTTTTATTAATAAACCCAACAAACAAAACCCCCAACCTTTAACCCCTTGGCCCAATGCTTTCAACCCTGGCCCAACAACCCTAGCCCATTTACCCTTTATATAAAAAAAACCCCCACCCCCGTTATATCTCCTTCCTCAGTCAAAACCCAAGGTCAAACTTCTCCCCTCCTTCCCACGTGAAACCTGGTACTCTCCTTTTCACCACCATACCTCCACCTCATCTCTACCACACCATGTTCCCCCAACCTCCATATACTCCAAGAAGCATTTATTGCTTCTTAACCAAACACCTCCCTGATTTTAAGCAGTCAAAGAAAAATGGCGCCAAAATGGATTTCAATGGCCAAGATCAATTCTACTAATCCAATGGTCCCAAAAAGAAGTGGGAAAGCTCAAGTGGGTCTCAGTAACCCTAAAGGATCAATATAAAAGAGAAAAGAAAGAAGATAGAGGGAGTCAGTAGTTTTTAGTGTAGAGTAGGGTATTACCTTAGCATAGAAATAAATGTTTAAATTCATGTTTTCTGTAATGTTTTAATGTTTTCTTAATGTAATGAAGCTTTAGTTTTAATAAAAGTCGTTGTTCTCTTAAATATTGTTCTTAATCCGTTTTATTTACTTTTAGTCATAAGCTCTTAATTTACTCAAAGCTCTTAAAGTCTGCATTGTTTAAGTTTGTTTAAGCTAGTTCTATCGTTTTACAAGCTGTTACTCTGCTCAAATTTAGTTTATGATAAAAAACCAAAAAAAAATCTAAACATACTTCAAAAATAAAAAAATAAAAAAATAAAAATTAAATAAAATAAGCTGAGGTGATAAGCTTGTATAAGCTCAAAACACCTCCTGATAAGCCCAGAAAGTTCCTCTATAACTCTCCTGAGCTTATCCCTCTGCCTTGTCTTGTATACATTTGAATATGCTTTTTACAAGTAAGTTCCTTTCCAAGTTTCTGTATTTTCCTTTTATGTGCTTATCATTGTAGTTTTTTAGCTTGTTATTGTTTATTCTGCTTATTTAGAAGTAATTTGTATACTTCTATTCAGCTTATATCTGCCTTATAACTTTCAATATCTACTGCCTATTTTAGCCTAATTTGCTATATATATTTCTTATTGTTATTAGTTGTGTTTTAATGGTCATTTAGCTTCTATTTAGTCTACTCAATCTATTTCAAGCTTAAAAAGTAGTGGTTATAGTTTAAAATTTGAAAGTTGTAGTGTAACCTTAACTTTAAGGAGTGTTTGGTATATTAGTGTATTGCCTGCTCTTTTTAATTTCCTCCCTTGTTTTTTGCATAACTAGTTTGCTAGGGTCATATTAGAGTCAGTTGAACCATAAAACTGTTAGAAAATTGGTTGGGAAAATTGACTTTTGACCAACTTTGGACACAGTTATTTATATGTATGTATCATATATATAAGTAGTAGTTTGTAGGTTTGCGTTCTCCTCGAAGAGAGCTTCGCAATAAGCCTTTATGTGTCCAAAATAGAGTTGATGTGAATGAGATATCGGGTCTCAAAGTTAGTCATTCGGTACCATGACTAAAGTGGAATAATAGTTTACTTTCTATCCCACATCGGTAGGAGGAGTAAACTAGGGTGAAGTCTATTGTGTATATATAGACGCCCTAATTCCATAGGTTTTTCACACATAAAATCAATAGATATTATTGATTTCCAACATAAGGAATATGCATCTCTTATGATGAAATTCCTAGCAGTTTAGTTAAGTCCGACAGTACAACTTACTGTTTTGGCTGTTGTACCCTGGGAAACAGACGGCGAATCTGTTTTAAGGGAAGCGTGTCAAACACGTGCCTCGGCTCTTTAGTGCTTCGTTGTTGATCTATTTTGGTGATCAAGTAAGTCTTTTGACTATTTTATTATTTTATTTTATTATCGTTTATCTGCCTACATTCTGTTAGTATTTAATTTTCTGTTATTTATTTATTGTTAATTTTAATTTAGATTTTATTAATAAAAGTGTAACCGTTTCCCTACAGTCTTAAAACAGATTCTGTGTTACAGAATTAAACCACTTTTATTCAAATCGGATGAATTTAATTAACAGATGTTATACAAACTGTTTTCTGCTGAAACCAAGATTGTGTTTCTTTGAAAATCAGTTTTATAACTAAACAGAATTTTAATTAACAGATTTGGTACAACCGATTTATAAACGATTCTTAAATAGTTTATTGAATCAGTTTATATTGAAACCATGATGAGTTTCTTTTCAAACTGATTTCTTTTAGTTTCTTTATTACTTATGTTATTGTTTAAATCGGATTTATTGAAACCAATTTTGTGTTTCTTTGAATCGTATTTGGTACAAGTTTATATAAACCATGTCGAGTTTATTAGATACCATATTATTTAATAGTTGTTGTGTTTTAATATTCACAAGTTAACTGATGGTAACATTAGTTGTAACCCTAGTGAATCTTGTGAATGTAATTGGTGCGCCGATTACTAACATGGTTTCAAATCATGATGAAATCAGATTCATTGAAACCAAGTGGAGTTTCTTTGAAACAAATATCATAAAATACAAGTTGTTATTTAATTTGATTACTAAAACGTGTTCATTGAAACCAAGATGAGTTTGTTTGAAACAAAATCTGATAAATATACAAGCTGTTATCATATATCATTATTTACAGTATTTCTACCAAATTGGTAGACAATTTTGTTTAACTTGTTTAGCTTATTTAAACCAGGTTGAGTTTAATTATAAACTAAATAAAGTTCTTGAGTCTTTATGGATTATATTTAGAAACCTTGTTGAGTTTCTTTGGAAGAGTAAATCTATTTTGAAACTTTGTCGAGTTTCATTGTAGAATTTAGACCATGTGATATAGATCTGTTAAGATATTCTTAAAGAAGATTGTCAAAATCATATTACAAATTTGTTTTTTGTTTTAAAAACATTATGTAATATGCGATATTATTTAATTTTTGCAATCGAGCGACTTCTTTAAAAGCGGTTTTGTATAATGGATCTTACAAAACAGTAGTGTTTTAACAAAATTCGATGTAATCATTTTGTTAAGAAACACTTTGTGATAAAGCAGGTTGTTAATTATTCAAAATTTAGTTTTAGACTAATAACGGAATCTCGTATTAACAGAATGTTTGGAATGTCACGAGTGACATCTAAAGGATCTGCTCCCGAACTTGATGAAAGGGAGACCGATACTCGAGATATGTGTACGGTAGATGCTTTAAAGCATTCAGATTTTATATGTCATAACTATGGGTTAAATGGCCTGAATGGCATGAAAATTGTTGCCAAGGCGGGATCCGACCTTAGATAATGGTGGATTAACACTTGGGTATCATGTCATAAGTGTGATGATAAGAGTTTGGTTAACTCTTTCAAAGCAGGAAAAATGGAGAGATGCAATTTATGGGCAACTCTACAACTGCTAATAGCAAGGGAAAAAGAAATTTGATGTTGAAATTCACATGTGGAAAAAAGCTTAAGTGAACCAACACGATGTATGTGCCAGAGATTCGCAAGAATCTTATGTCTGGATGGTTGCTAAATAAATTTGTCTTTCTTTTTATTTTAATCAAATAAAATTGAGTTAACATTGAACAAATTTTGGTCGGTACGGGTTATGCCCTTCATTAAATATTTAAGTTGAATCTAATTTTTTTTAATGGTTGTTTTAATTAAAATGAGTATGAATTCAGCTTATTTAATTCTTTAAATGTATAGCATGGCCAACTCGGACATGTTAGTTTTAAATCAATACGTTATTTAATTAAATAAACGAACACGAATTACAAAGTGAAACTTGTGTTGAAGCCAAATTGACAAGGTTATCTTTTCACTCGGTTGACCGAACCCTTGATTCACGTGGTTTTATGTGATTTGGAATCGGTACCTACTAAGGTGGTAATCAGCGAGTACTTCATCATAATTGTTGATATTAGTACAAAATATTGCTATTTATACTTACTTGAGAGTAAGGATATAGACAAGATTGATCTATATAAATAAGCTGAGAATCAACTTATTATCGAAAACAAGGCGGTTCGATGTGATATCGGAGGTGAATATGTGTCTCCATTTCCAAATGTATGTGCTAAACATTGGAATAAGACACAAATTTATAGCTCCGTATACGCCTCAACAGAATTGTTGAATGAAAACAACCATGCCTTGAAAGATATGGTTATGCCATGTTATTAAAGTCCTGGTTTAAGCCATGGCATGTGGGGGAAAGCAATTCTATTGGCTACTTATCTTTTAGATAAGATCCCTTGTAAGGAAAAGATGATAGTTCTATGAACTATGGAACGTAAGAAAACCATCCTATAAGTACTTACGAATGTGGGGGGTGTCTATCTGTACCGACACCCTAGATTCAAAATATTGGATCTAAAACTATGGATTGCATATTTTGTGATATGCTCATTACAGTAGTGTTTATCATTTATTTGGATATAATTCAGAAAATCTGAATATATACAAAGATATGATAAATGGAATCAAGGAAAACTTTCATTGTTTGAAATTGTGTTTCCTTATTTTCCGAGGAAAATGGATATTCATCTAGACTAGATGATACAGTTGTCCATGATGAGAGGCAACTAAATGATTATGTCCTTCATGATGAGAGACATCAAGATGATAAGGTTGTTCTGATAAGAGACAACAAGAGATTGATTATGATCTCCATGATGTGAGACAAGATCAACCTGAAAGAATAAGTTGAACTAAATGAAGCAAACGGGCAAGAAACAGAAAATCGTTTGGACCTAGTTTTGTTCTTTTATGGTTGAAAATATCCTACTTCTTACAAAGAAACGGTAACTTCCTCAGGATGGCCTCAATTGAAAGAAGCCATCATATGTGAAATAGATTCTATTTTACAAAAAGGATACATTGGCTCGTGGTTTTACCTCCTCGTGGTAAACCATTAGGCTAGCTAACTCTGATAAGGTATCAAGCAATATAGGTAATTAAGAGATTTCTATGCTAAGGCATCACCTATAACTCCCCTAAACCCTATTTTATACACACCATTCCCCACATCTAGATTAGAACCCCATGGTTTCTTTCTCTCTAAAGAACCATGTATACCTAGGAACCCTATCCCTACCTATACCCCTAGATATGACCTTAGGCAACCCTATTCTTTAGCACCTAACCCATACTTAGTAAACCCTCCCATTTCATCTTGGAAAGATGAATTTGGAGAAAACCCCACTAGGACAACTTTAGAAAACCAGGAAAATCAATTAGAGGAAATTTTAAATAACTTAGATGAAATTTTCCTTGACCTTCTTGAGAAGATAGAAAAAGGTCATGATAATAACCTAGGTATTCAACCTGACTATAGTAGTTTAAGAAATACCCTACAAGAAACCCGTTTTAAGGTAGCTAAAATACAAAAAAACCAAATGAGACACCACCATAAAATAGCCTTTGCCCGTTTTAGGATATGCACTTTAGAAAAGATGATTGATAATGATGAGGAAAATCAACAATCAAACCTAGAAAATACAAACTCTTGGAATTAGGAAAAACCTTAGAAACCCCTAAACAATATGCCCTGTATAACCTTAGGGATTATGCCTTAGAATAATTAGTACCTATAGGATATGTAAGATAGGAAATCTATAAAATAAGTTAGGTTTTAGAAACTACCTGGCGTCCCTCAATTAGGATAATTTAGATAAACTAGATTTAGGAATGCCTCTCCCCACCTTAGGTCATCCCTAACCCTATAGTAACCCCTAGGAGTATAGACCTACCCCATAAACTATGACAAGTTAGGTACTTGTTATAACCTACCCTGAACCCTTACCCCTAGGAACTTAGGATAAACCACCCCAATGCCTTAGACTCATAGATTCAAAAAACTGTTTTAAACTCCCCTTTATACTTCTTCCTTTCCTAAAACCCAATCTCTCCAAACACTTCCCCTATCAATGGTGAGAATTTTTATTCTACACCATAGAGATCTGAATTTATTCTCCTCCGATCTCTAAATCCTCACTACTTCCATAGCTTCCTTAAGCTATCATTCCCTTAGTTAGAGAATCTACCCCTAACTATCCTATAAGCAAATATATGGTAACCATATATGAGCATATTCCTATCTTTCCCTCTTTACTTCCTTAGATTACTATGATTCCCGAGTTAGTTTTCCCCTTCCCTCTTAGTAAAACCCGAACCATACTCTTTAGAAATCCCATGCTTTATGTTAGAAATAACTTTAGGATATCCCTAGAAAACATAAACTTAAGTATAGAATACCTTAGACACTAAGATAGGTTTGAAACCCTTGAGGAAATAGGAAATAAGATTAGGAATCTTTGAGGTTTTATAGATTAAAAACCAAATCCCTACCCCGATAGATAGAAAAATAAGGAATACATCCCTATTAGATAAAAATTTAGCCTAGCATAAGAATTCATTAAGTACATTAGGACTAGAACGCGGATTAGATATAAGAAATTTTAGGATTACATAGTAAACCTCCACCATAAACCATTAAACCCCTAGTTTAGGATAGACACATTAGCAAGCTTCTACCATAAAGGTACATTAGCAAGCTTCTACCATATAGGAATAAACTGTTTTTAAGGATATATATCACCTAGACCTAGTAACCAACCTTTAGGATTTCCCACATAACTATTAGGATTTAGAAACCCATAGGAATATTACACCATTAGAACATCTCAGACCTACCCTAAGAATTTATAATCTAGACTTAAAACTTGAGGTTATTAGCTATAACACTAGAGATAAGATATTTGAGGATATTAGATTACATCTTAGGATTTGATATTTCTTAGGATATACATTAGGAATTAGACTTAGAAGATAACATGGATACTACCCTAACTGGTTTCAAGTACCTAGGAATAGTAAGACTTATAAAAATAGTGATACTCGTAGTAATAGACAATTTAAAACAAAAGAGAAAACCTGAAATCTTACCTAGGAATAGTGACACTCCTAGTAAAACCTTAAGAAAGAAACCACTTAAACCTTCTTCCACTTTAGAACCATCTACTTCGATAAAACCAAACACATCACCCTTAGAAGTTTACGACTAGTTAGGAAAACTAGAAGAACCTTAGGGGGAAAACAAATCTTGGAAGAATCTTGTAAATCTTAAAAATTCTATTAGGATACTATCTTTACAGGTATCCTATACTTTTACTCCTCCGTTTAATCCTATCCTTCCGTTTTAAACCCCATCCTCCCGTTTCCCCTCATCCTTTCATTCAAATTTCACTCTCCTGCCTTTTTCCACTATCCCCATTTCAAATTTCATTCTCCCGCCTTCCTACTCTACCATTTAATCCTACTCTTTCATTTAAAACCCACTCCTCCGTTATCCCTCACTCCTTCATACCTTTCATTTTCATTTCTTGCCTTCCTTCCTTCCTTTTCACTCTCTCCCATAAAAATTAACCCTCCCACTTCCATTCATCCTTTCACCCCTTTCCATCTTTTCGTTTCTCCGTCATTTTTCACTCTATTTTTCCTCCTCTATATTATCTCTCTACCCCATCCTACACTGTTCTAAGAATTAGAACTTGTATTTCTCGTCATATCACAAGATTCTATTAGTTAGATCTTGTAAGAATATATATGCCGAACTTTAATCCTCATTATGTTCGACTATGGTATTATACTATCTCGCCTTGCAAAGGTTGCAAGAATGAGATAACGTCTATCACACTAGTCATAACGTGGTATAGCTACCAGACGACTAGTTGCTTAACAGAGGAGTTGTAGAACTCGTCACCATGACTGGAACTTGTCTCCAAAACACTCTTGAGCCACATTTCCTTAAATGTGGATCACTTTTCCGTTTTCCGCCGATACTACTTAAGGATAATTTATGATGACTATTCTATTAAAATGAATTAGGACGCTCTTTCATTTTAAGATGAAAGTTATAAATCGAATGGATCATGAATTTATAAGCTCTTGCTTACAAGGATTGGGACGCCATAACTTGTAAGTAATGAGATATAAACAAATGAGACCAAGTATCTGGCACATGTACAAACAATTCTTGCTCCGTTTGTACAACTCTTTTCTCTCCTCTTATCTTTCTCAACTCATTCTTTCCCCTACTCCTACGTTCATAAAATCTCGGGAAGAGATTTCTTCTAAGGGGGGTAAGACTGTAACAACCCACAAAATCTCATCACTATCACTCCCATTACAAATACATATAATAGGTATTTCACAGGTAAATTTTTGCTTTTTATGTGCATTCATTACTTGCATGACTCTCGAGACTTGCCCACGTATCCACACAAGCCAAATAACTCAACACTCACACCCTATAAACCCCTGGTATGTCAAGCATAAGATCACAACAACACCACAATAAGTAATTTACCAATCTAACACACTAAACATACCACAAAACCATAACAAACCCTAATTAGGTCTGTGTTTACTAAACCCTATATGCTTAGTTAAACTAGTTTGAAAGTATCCAAGGCTTAAGTATCAGTTACCTTAGGAACATTAGGATATCTTAGGACCCTTAGGTATTAGTACAACCCATTAGAGCTTTGGTACAAGCCCCTTAGGCACAAAACCATAACTAGGTTATAACTTCCCGAAAACTAGGTAAACCTTCCCAAACTTTTTCCATAAGCTACCACCACTTAGTATAAGCCGCTTAGGACTTAGTATTAGTCATTAGACACTCTTAGGAACCTAACTGAGGCACTAAACCCTAGGCAAAACCCTAAACTCACTCTAGGTAAAACTAGCATAAAACTAAACCTAAAAACCTAAAACTAGTTACCTAATGGTATGTGCTATTTTACACATACTTTTGACCTTAGTTTAAGTGTGTTTAAGACCAAAAACTAACGTGAAACGCCAAAGATATCTTGTTTTTGTGTTTGTGATCGTGCAGGGACGGATATTGCATAAATAGCACAAAAGTCAACCAAAAAGCCTAAAACGAGCACAAGATGTGGAAAAGTGTCACAAAGCCGAGTCAATGATGAAATCTACTCAAGGAAAGCCCAAGTCGACAAAGTTATTTCTTAAAAGCTCAAAAAGATGGAAGAAACGCTTAATCAAAGTTGAAAGATATTCATGATAAGAAGCTTTCCAAAATTGAGCTAGTGAACGTTTTTACATCTTTGAAGACCTTTGAGATACGAGTCAACTTAAATCCTCAAGTTACCGAGTGTTACGTTTTATATTTAAGAACGTTTAATAGTTGTAACATAGTTTTAGTGCAATATCATGAATTGTAAAGGTTCAAGGGCTAAACATGCAACATCGTCAAACATGTGCAAGCTCTTGACCTATAAATAGAAGCTTAAGCCTCATTGTGAAGGTGGTTAGCTTTAGGTTAGTTTTAGGAGTAGCTTAGGAGTAGTGTAGTTTTATTTTATTTTATGTATTAGTGTAGATTTATTTTCAATGCAAGCTTATTTTGATGTCTTATTTCTAGCTTATTTTCGCGCTCTTTAATCTTTATTGTTTAATCTTTACAAGCTTTCCTTTTAATCTTCTCTACAAGCTTTTATTATTTTCTTTGTCAACTTTGCATGTTTTTAGTTTCAAGTGATAAGATATACAAATAAGCTAGGCTTCCAAAAGAAGCCGTGGCTTGTTTGCTTATTTTGAGCTTATTTTAGTGTCTTTACATTTTATTTACCAAGTTTTTACAAGTCTAATTTACCTTTTATTAAATTTGTGTCACGTTAAAAGAGTCCAGTGAGTTTAGATTTTAGGGTTTAGTAGCGAGTATCATTTTTCTTTGTCTAGCGAGTTTGGTTACTTAGGTATAGCGAGTTTAGTTTTTTTGTTAGGTCTAGCGAGTTAGGAAACTAGGCCCTAGCGAGTTAGGAACTTAAGCTAGCGAGTTTGGTCCCCAACCTAGGTCTAGCGAGTTTGGCAACTTAGCCCTAGCGAGTATGGTTTTCCTTTTAGGTCTAGCGAGTATGTCTTTTTTTTGTACATAGCGAGTTTGATTTCTTATCTTCATAGCGAGTATGGGTTTTTGTTTTAGATAGCGAGTTTTAATTTTAGTCTTAGTTTATTTTGAGTCGTGTCTTGTCCTCTCTTCTTTTCTTATTTCTTTTACAAGTCGAGTTAGACTTTTATTCCCCCTCATCGTTTATCGAGTGAGGTTTTTATTTTCGTAAATCTAAATGTTATGCTGTCGGATTTTCTTAAAATCTTTTTAGAGTCGTTTTCTTATTTTAGTCTCGTGTCTTTAGTTTCTAGTTTTAAATTTTAATTACTTTTAATGTTTTACAAGTCTTATATTTTCTTTATCGCTTTATGCTTTTAATATGAGTCTCGAGTAGTTTTAAAACGTGTTTGCTTAGCAATTCGAGTTTGTGAATTTAGTGAGAGCGTTAAACGTTTGTGATAAGGAATCGAAAGATTACTTAGACGTGTGAGTTGATTATTCGAAGACGAAACCTTTGGACGACTGATTCACTCGTCTCGAGTTGATATCTTTTCAAAAGATTAATCAACAACTAATCTCGAGAAAGGAGAATAACTCGTTGCAAACTTTTACCTCAAGCTTAATAAACTTACTCGCGTCGCTTTGCAAACATATTGTCTTTTAAATTCATTTACCGTTTTATTTACTTATCGCTTTCATTTACCGCTTTCTTTAGTCATTTTATTCATGCAACTTTACTTGCATGAGTTATTCTCCTTCTCTTATCTTATTCTCGTCATTTTCTTTAGTCATTTTATTCAAGCTTAATAAACTTATTCGCGTCGCTTTGCAAACACATTGTCTTTTAATTTCATTTACCGCTTTCATTTCTTATCGCACTTTTATTACATGCAACTTTACTTGCTTTCTTATTTCATGTCGTTTTACCGCTTTCCTTTACTTTAATTTGTCGTTGTAGTATAAACAAACCAAAACCTTCTTTTAAACCTTATTCATCACACATAGCTCACGGTCTTGAGTGACGAGATCCATATTCAACCCTCGTTGGGACAACGATACCCGTGGTTTGAGCTTGTACTTTGCTCCCGCGACTTATCACCTAACACCTCTAAACAACCAACCATGCACTCTAGCACCTTCCTTATACCAACCTAGCACCCTAGAACCTTACAAGCACCCAAGCAAGGAGGTGCATCACCTCCTTGTCACCTTCTTCCCCATTTGGTTATATTTCCACCACAAAACCCTAACCGACCCCTATAACCGCCTATAGCCACCCTTAGTCACACCATAGCTTTCCTTAGTCATGTAGTAGCTCATCCTAGTCACCTCCACCCCCTCGACACCTCCTCCTTCCCTTGCTTGCTCGCTACTATTCACGTGCCCTATAAATAGCTCGACATCCCTTCCATTTCAAAACCGCACCTCTTCTCTTCTTCACCTCAAAACTTTCTGTAGTAGTAGTAGCATACGAGCTATAGTAGGCCTAGGAGTCGAGCAAAGCAAGCCAAGGACCCTTGTCGAGTTGTTTTTCTATCGCTAACACCCTAAACCTAGAAATACCCCTCGTTAACCCTTCCCCGACCTAGGTAAGCCTCAACCATGCTTCTTTTAGCTTTAGATTAGTCCTAGGATAGATATAGGTTGCCTTAGAATCCATAGGATCCCTTGCCTAAGTCTTGAACACCAGAACTAGTTAGTTTTCTTTTTAAAACCCTAAATAGTGTCGAATTGCATTTTATGTGCTATAATTCCTTTCCATAAGCCTTAAGCTAGTTTAAGTACTTAGATAAGCTAATATTAGTTAAACATAAGCTAGGAAACCTTTTTGTTTCATAAAAATATAGTTTGCATGGAATTAGGACTAGTTTTGCAAAGTTTTCCATGCATAGGGGTATATATTGAAATTTTCTAAAAATATTAAGTCTAGGGACTATTTTTGACATTTCTTAGAAGTTATAAGTATAAGGACCCTTTTTGAAAAGTTATAAACCCTAGGATAAAAAGTTAAAAAGTTATAAACTTAAAAAGTTATAAGTATAAGGACCCTTTTTGCAAAAGTTATAAAATTAAGGGTATAAATGGTAAATATGGAAAAAGTATAAGTCCAAGGGTCATTTCTGTCTTTTTCCAAAAATATATAAGTATAGGGACTAATAGTGTTAAGTCTAGATAGTTATAAACCTAAGTAATATAAGTATTATAAAATCTAGGGTAGATTTTGTAAATATATTAAACTTAAAGGGTATAAAATAAACTATTTCATATATATAGCAAGCCTATTTTAAAGTTAGAAGTATAACACAATACTAGGGAGCTTCATGTGAGGAGTACTATGTGGATATTTCGTTCTGACGAGTTTGTTGGGTTTACGATTTAAAGTGCCCAGACTCCTCAAACGATTATTGCATATACTTCTGAATTATGATGGCCCGAACGATGTTATATTATAACTAAACCCTAATAACAACATAACTCAATAGTAAGGAGCTTCATGTGAGGAGTATTAACTTCTGAATTATGATGGCCCGAATGGTATTATGTTAATAACATAATATAATAGTAGGGAGCTTCATGTGAGGAGTCTTATACTTCTGAATTGTGATGGCCTGAACAGTGTTGTGTTATATCTAAAACTCTAAGAACCCTAAGAATAATTACTTAAGAAACATAAACTAAACAACTAAAGCTTGACATACATCCACAACTACAACAACATCAGGATACGTGAGTAAGGCAGTCTAGTTTCCGAGTCACTCTTTGCACTAGTTAGAATTCCCTAAGCCCAGGTGAGTTCATAGCCTCACACCTTTTAAATTCCGTGAGTTTTCATAGCCTCACACTTTTTAAAACGCTTTCTAAATGCTTTACAAACCCTGTGAGGGGGATACGTGCTACTTGCTTTACTTAAAACCGAATACAAGTCTTTTTCTTTGGTTGTTGCACGAGTAAACTAACTGCCACCACTACATAACTAAAATTCGTGAATCTAATCGTTTGGGATATTTTACCCACGCGAACGCGAATATAGTTGATAGGTCTATTGGAGTTTGACAACTCCCGTTGGTATTAACACCTCTCTGGGTGGTACCAATAAGTTCTATATTTGAACCCACTGAAGGATTAACTTTGGCAATTTATCCTTCCCATCCCCTCATGTTGGGTCTGCAGCCCACATGACCCAGATTGTTAACCTGTGGTTCATGAGCTTAGTGCAACATACCCCACTCTTGATAATTGTGCATGCATCACAATTATCACACATATACACAACATTTTCCCCGATGGATGTAACAACGTAGCCCAGGGAACTTGTATTCACTAACACTTAAACCTATGATTCTCACTCAACACCTAGTATTGACTTTTTAATCATGTATCCTATGTATATCATTATTATGGAGACATGGCAGAAGGAGGCACTGAACTCAGAGGACTTTCAATCTTGTTATCATTCACACACTATTTCACACTTAGATTCACGGGACCTCATCTTAGTAAAACTCTGATATGAATGGTACCATATTTATAAAAACCTCTCTTTTCAAGTCGTTTTCTATTACTGTAACTGTGATTCCATGAAGTAATACCCCAACCCTAAATCCGCTGCGAAACGTGAAAATGGGGGTGTTACAGCGTACTTCAGTGACTGGCCAGTCAATCCTTGCCTATAAATAGAGCCCCAATTCGTCTCATTTCACAACATCTCTCATCCCAACAAGCAACAAAGCTCTGATACTCACTCTCTCTCGAATTCCAATCATTGGATTGATAGAAATAAAGTCAAATTTCTAAAAGCGTTGAAATACTCTCTAGATATTAATTGTGGTGATCGCTAGTGACGGTAGCTTCTTCATTACATTAATTCAGAAGTACGTTGATCATTTCATAAGAAATTACCACTATAAGCATGATTACAAAAGCCATGTTAGGCTAAACTCCTTATGGTTGCTTGGATATGTTAATATAATAAAGTGTTTGGTTGTGGTTATGATCTCTTATTGATTTTGTTTATATTAAGACCTTGATGTGTTCTAAACTTATCACCAATGTTTATCTCTTTGATTTATAATAGCTAATTGGAAAGGGTCGAAAGATTCAAATAGTATTTTATGGTTTTCAACATATGTCTATGTGTGTTGACTAGTTGAAGGAGATATTGCTTTTGTTATGACATAAACAATAGAGTTTTAAACGTTGCAACTAGTTCTTATACTTGTTAACCACTTGTTTAAGGATTAGCAGACATAAGTCTTGAATCACAACTGTTAACTTATGAAACGTTATTTTGACGAAAACAACTGATCATTTGTTGAACTTACTTAAACCCTGAGATCATTATCATATACCATCACCAAGTTATAGCAACTATCCAAGTAATCATATTTGTCTCATACTTGAATTTCATAGTAAAACATTTGCATAAGCTTTCTAAGTCATCTTGATTAGTTAATTGATACATAAGAGCAATCTCAGTCCCTGTGGAACGACCTGGTCTTACCAAAACTCTTTACTATAAACGAGGGTTATACTTTTACCCGTGTGTTTTGAACTAAGAGGATCGGTAAAATTAGTTATTATAAATTTAAAGCTTTCAAAACGCATCAAAGTTTTTGGCTCCGCTGCCAGGGACTAGCACTTACTCTCTTATTAATTGTTTGATCATATTAGTTGCATTTAGATTGCATTTTTGTGTTTACATTTCGAATATCATTTGTTCTGTTCTATATAACCGCCGGTCTTAACCAAACGCCGCCGCTTTTGCACCACGATCACGGCGATCTTTTCCAAAGAGCGCCGCTTTTCTAGAAAAATTCAAAACTTCAAAACTTTTATAACCCAGAAGTACGCCGTACTCTACACCTCAGTACGCCGTACATATCACCTCAGAAGCTGAAAATTAGTTCATCCGAATTGAATTTTAGTTGTCTTAAACATCATAAATCCCGTATTGGATGGTCACACGATCATCCAACGCAAAACTTGCCAGTGCTTTGCCTGAACCTGAACGTACCATAAACCGAAGACGTAGACGAAACAAACGAGTTCCAATTTCACAAAAAGACATAAGACCTGAAACACCTAAAGAGATAATTCCATCTGTTGGTGATCTTTCTCTCTATCGATTCTTTATCAAACTAATCCAACTTCACGATCCAATGGATGAAGCCGACAAATGAACCAATGTGGGGCAATGAGCGAGCCGTTGCTCCTACTCCTGATCCTGCAATAACTTTACCCGGCACTGCCAATGAGTTTGCCATCAAAGGAAACCATCTTACCCTTGTCAAAGGAAATTAATTCGATGGTAGAAACAAAACTGATCCGCATAAACACATCCACGAATTCCTTGGAATTTGTGAAATGTTTAGATACGAAGAAACCGAAAATGAAGCCGACCGGCTCATGATGTTTCCATTATCCCTAACTGGAGAAGCTAAAACCTGGTTATATGAACTTGACGAAGGAACCATAGCAACATGGGATGAACTTCACACCGCCTTTAGAAGTCGATTCTTTCCCCCAGNGAAGCCGACCGGCTCATGATGTTTCCATTATCTCTAACTGGAGAAGCTAAAACCTGGTTATATGAACTTGACGAAGGAACCATAGCAACATAGGATGAACTTCACACCGCCTTTATAAGTCGATTCTTTCCCCCAGCCTTATTTGACCGACTCCTCGGTGAAATCCATGCTTTTTCTCAACAAGATCGAGAAACATTAATCGAGGCATGGTTACGAATGAAAGAAATGCTCAAGAATTGTCATGGACATGGTCTAAGTAAACGAAACATTATCAAAATCTTTTACCATGGACTTGACGAGAGTACTCAAGAAGCCTTAAATGTTGCTGCAGGAGGAATTTTCCTGTACAAAACCCCAAATCAAGCCTACCAATTACTCGAAGACAAAGTCTTACTCAAACATGATTGGGCTAAAAACCAAAAACCAAAAACCGCTCTTCGCAAAACTGTTGCTTTCGCCGATGAAGGCAGTAGTATTTTTGACACTAAAAAAAATTATGGTCCAAATAGATGCTATGACCATCAAAATGGATGCTCAGTATAAAGAAATGAAAGAGAAACGTGAATCTTGCAACAATTGTAGTGGAAATCATTCAACCACAAATTGCAATGATGATGACACACCTATGTCTCGAGAAGAAGAAGCCAAATTCATGCAAACATTTAGACGATCTCGTTTTACAATGATTATCGTAATAGAGATAATGACAAATAGCATTCTAACGATAGACCTGATTATAATCGTGATCAACCTCGATCATATTCTGAAGAAAAACCCGACATTTAAAAACAATTAAGTTAATTCATTAATTCACAACAATCCACGAACACGTTCGTCAAAAACACTTTCAATGAACTCAAAGACAAACTTGAATCCACCACAAGAAACCACCAAGCCTCTATCCAAAATCTGGAAGAAAAATTCAACAGACTTGCTGAAAAACAAGCTAATCGACCCCCTAGATCCCTTCCAAGTAACACTACACCTAATCTAAAAGGTAGTACTTCTAGACCTTATCAATCACCTCCAGCTCGTCATGAGCATGTGAACGCCATAACAACAAGACATGGTACTTCATATGAACCTACCCCTAATCTTAGCCAAACACAACCTGCTGTCGAGCTTGACAGTGAGGAAGAAGATGAGCCATCACCTCAGAAAAAATCCAAAACAAAAGAAATTACCGATACACATGTTCTTAAACCATACAAACCAAAAACTCCATACCTACAGCGTCTCAGAAAAGAGAAAATGGAAGCACAATATGGGAAGTTCCTAGATATGATTCGGGTCGTTCGAATTAATGTTCCATTAATCGATGTTATTGCCGGAATGCCAAATTATGGCAAATTCCTTAAAGAACTTATGAGTAACAAAAGTAAACTAGAACAAATAACCGCAGCCTTTCTAAGCGATGAATCTTCAGCTATAATTCAAAATAAAGTTCCACCAAAATTAGGAGATCCCGGAAGTTTTCTGATTCCGTGCAATTTTGGCAAACCATTCTCTTGCAATGCCTTGGTCGATCTTGGCGCAAGTATCAATCTTATGCCATACTCTCTTTATGCCAAACTCTCTCTAGAAAATCTCAAGCCTACCAAAAGAGCGTTCGATTAGCAGATCGCTCTTTTCAATATCCTGTTGGGATAGGAGAAAGTATGCTAGTCGAAGTTGGTAAATTTGCCTTCCCCGTTGACTTTGTTATCTTAGAAATGGAGGAAGACAGCAAAGTTCCTCTAATTCTAGGAAGACCATTCTTACACACAGCTGACGCAATAATTTGAGTAAAAAAAAAGAAATTGAATCTCGGAGTTGGAGAGGATAGAATGTCTTTTTCAATCGATTCAGCCATGAAACATTCCTACTCTAATGATGATACATGTTTTAGCATTGATGTTATTGATGAAATTCTTGAAGAGGATTTCGACAATTTGCTAAACGAAGAAATGGAAATTCTTCATACTATTCAAGGAACGATTCTTGAAGAAAACTTTAGGCTGAGTTTGACGAATTCATAGCCATGAATATCGAAGAAATCGAAACCGATGATGAAGAAGAAATCATTTTCGAAAGAATCACTTTCAATATAGAATACAAAAAGAAGAAATCTCTTGAAGAACCACCAACTGATCTCGAACTCAAACCCCTTCCTAAACATATCGAGTATGCTTTTCTAGAAGGAACATCCTTACTCCCGGTTATTATATCTTTCGAACTTTCAGAAAAGAATAAAGCAAACTTGCTCACCGTTCTCAAAAATCATAAACGAGCTTTTGCTTGGAAAATTTCAGATATTCCTGGAATCTGTCCTTCATTTTAGAAACACAAAATACAAATGTTGGAAGATAAGAAACCAGTAGTTCTAAAACAAAGAAGGTTAAATCCTAATATGCAAGAAGTAGTAAAAAAGGAAGTAACTAAACTCCTTGATGCCAAAATAATTTACCCCATCGCTGACAGCCCATGGGTTAGTCCTATTCATTGTGTACCAAAGAAAGGTGGTATCACCGTGGTCACAAATGAAAATGACGAGTTAGTACCCACCAAAACTATCACTGGTTGGAGAGTTTGTATTGACTAGCGAAAACTCAACGAAGCTACAGCTAAAGATCATTTTCCTCTACCCTTCATGGATCAAATATTGGAAAGACTAACAGGAAATGAATACTTTTGTTTTCTCGATGGTTTTTCTGGATACTTTCAAATTCCTATCGATCCTCTCGATCAAGAAAAAACAACATTCACATTTCCTTTTGGAACATATGTTTACAGATAAATGCCTTTTGGCTTGTGTAATGCACCTGCTACATTCCAAAGATGCATGATTTCCATATTTCATGACATGATCGAAGAATCTATAGAAGTTTTCATGGACAATTTCTCAGTCTTTGGAAACTCATTCAAAAGTTGTTTGGTCAATCTAAGTAAAATGCTTAAAAGATGCGAAGAGGCTAACCTAGTACTTAACTGGGAAAAATGCCACTTCATGGTTAAAGAAGGTATTGTGCTCGGACACAAAGTGTCTGGAGCAGGATTAGAAGTTGACAAAGCAAAAATCAAAGTCATAGCAAAACTTCCACCCCTTACTAATATCAAAGGTATTAGAAGTTTTCTTGGACATGCCGGTTTTTATCGAAGATTCATAAAAGATTTCTCCAAGATAACTAAACCTCTCACAAAAATCCTTGAAAACGATGTTCCATTCGAATTCAATAAAGAATGTGTAGCAGAATTTGAATTATTGAAAGAAAAACTTACATGCACACCTATCATAGCAAGCCCAGATTGGAATCTTCCATTCGAGCTAATGTGTGATGCAAGTGAAAGTGCTGTTGGAGCCGTTCTTGGCCAACAAAAAGAAAAACATTTTCATCCAATCTATTTCGCAAGTAGAACGTTAAATGCAGCCCAACAAAATTACACAATAACAGAAAAAGAATTAGTGGCTGTAGTATTTGCATTCGATAAATTCCGATCATATCTCGTTCTATCCAAAACTGTTGTTTTTATGGATCATGCAGCCTTAAAATATCTCTTTTAAAAACCTAGATGCCAAACCTCGTCTCATACGATGGGTTTTGCTCTTGCAAGAATTCGATATTGAGATAAAAGACAAAAAAGGTATTGATAATGTTGCAGCAGATCACCTATCTAGAATTGAGAAACAAGATGGTGATGATGAAGAACTAGAAATAAATGATTACTTCCCAGAAGAAATTATGATGAAAATAAATTCTGATAATGAACCTTGGTTTGCTGATTTTGCAAATTACTTGGTTGGAAAAGTTCTAAGAAAAAGCATGACATACCAACAAAAGAAAAAATTATTTTCTGATTTAAAAAACTTCTTTTTGGAAGAGCCACATCTCTTTAAGATATGTCCTGATGGGATTATAAGAAGATGCGTGGCAGGACCTGAAACCCGAACCATTCTAGATGCATGTCATCATGGACCAACCGGAGGACATTATGGACCATCCATCACGACCAGAAAAGTCCTAGAATCTGGTTTCTATTGGCCAACAATCCCGTATGGGGAATAGATTTCATGGGTCCTTTACCAAAATCCCATAAGTTCAAATACATATTGGTCGCCATCGATTATGTCTCAAAATGGGCAGAAGCCCAAGCCCTTCAAACAAATGATGCAAAAGTTGTTCTAACATTCCTTAAGAAACTCTTTTGTCATTTTGGAATCCAAAAAGTATTGATTAGCGACACAGGAACACATTTCTGTAATCATATGATGGAAAAAGCAATGAAGAAGTATGGTGTAAACCATCGATTTTCTACCTCATATCATCCTCAAACTAGTGGTCAAGTGGAAAACACAAACAGAGCTTTAAAAAAAATCCTTAAAAAACTGTAAAAGACAATCCTGCTATTTGGTATAAAAAATTGGATGAAGCTCTGTGGGCTTTCAACACAACATACAAAACACCTACTAGAACAACACCTTATAAACTCATATATGGCAAAGCTTGTCATTTGCCGCTCGAAATTGAACATCGTGCATATTGGGCACTTAAAAACTGTAACACCGACTTGATAGCAGCCGTAGAAAAACGTATGTTTCAACTCCATGACTTAGACGAATTTCGTTTACATGCTTATGAGAATTCTATATTTTACAAAGAAAGAACGATAATCTGGCACGATCATAAGTTAAAAATACGTAAAGAATTCAACAAAGGAGAAAAAGTACTCGTATTTCACTCAAAATATAAATTCAAGCAACCAAAATTGAAATCCCGTTGACTTGGACCCTACATGGTAAAACACCAATATCCATCCGGATATGTTGAATTATATGGAAAAGATGGAAAAACTTTTATAGTCAATGGTCACAGACTTAAGTTATACCATGAAGAAAAAAATTTCAATGATCGAAGGGAGGAACTGACTCCTTTCTTTCCCAAAGCTTAAAACCACTGCGCTCTTGTGAGTCTAGCTAGAGACTCCTAGAAAAACAAGCGCTTCTCGGGAGGCAACCCGTGATTTTTAAACATCTTTCACCACACTTTAATTTAAGTGTGGAGGTATTCCACCTGTAGTTAAAAAATATAAAAAATAAAAAAATAAAAATAATATTCCCAAAAATATTTTTGTGTGTTTGTTTGTTTATTTTTGCAGGTTTTTATGAGAATGTATGGATGCTTGCAGAAGATTCTCTTATACCAACTTCCATCGATAGCCCCGGGAAGTTTCGATCCTTTTTTTCTCGATTATCTTGTTTTTATTATTTTTTCAGTCTTTCACATTAGGGACAATGTTCAACTTAAGTTTTGAGGGAGGACAAATAGGATAAGTGGAGCGTATTCCACATTATTACTTGCTCCATAAATTTTAAAATTTTAGGATTTATATTAGAATTTTGAAGAAAAAAAAATGCAGGGCATATCGATACATATCAAGCACATGCAAAATCCCCACTAATTGTGAGAATATTCTTAGCCTTTATATGAAGTGTGTAGCATTTTTGCACTTCCTGTTTCATGATATATGAGTGTGCCGGTAATTCATTTTAACTCTAGAACTTGTGCATGTATATCGTTTACTAAATCGCATTGAGGTTAATTTATAGACAAATATAGATGATAAAAAGGCAAAATATCCACCCAAATCAACCCTTATCCTTATCTCATATTACATTTCTCCCAATACACCAAAAATCAGCCAGAAATAAATAAGAATATCAAAAAAGCATTTTGCTAAATTCCTTCTATTTGCTCGTCGCTAGTATGATAAAGAAAAAGTCCAAAAAAGTAAAGAAAAAAAGTGAATAAAGGCAAGAAAAATATGTGCCTATTATAAGTGAAAATATTATGATGGCTAGTGATAGTGTGGTTTAGTGAATCAATATGGTTGTTATATCTCTCAAAACAATACACCCAAGTTATCCTCTATCTCCGAAACAAAATAAGCCTTATTTTGCCTTCTTTTGATATATTTGTATGGTGCTCACGCCGCAATGGTTATGTTTACGTATCTTGTACAAGCCTATGGTAGTTTTCTTGATTTATGTCTGTGCAAATTGAGTGTTCCCACATAATCACCCTATTGAGCGAAATTGTGTGAATCTAAATAAATCCTATGTGAGGTGATCTAGTATGTATCGATGCCATATATATATAAAATGTCTTTGTCTCTAACAAATAAATCTCCTTCAAAAGTTAATCTTTCATATCTCATATCTTATTGTTCGCTTACATTGCTTGGGGTAAAGCAATAGCTAAGTGTGGAGGGATTTGATGACGCTCGAATTATACATATTTTATATAGCGTTATTTGTTAGTTTCTATATGATTTATAAGGACTTTCGATACTTAATTGCATGAAAATACATTTCAGGTCCGATAGACAAAGAACTTCAAGAATCAAGACAAAGTGTTCACGTCCAAAGATAATCTCATGTTGAAGCCTATTGTAACACCCCCATTTTCACAGATCGCAGCAGATTTAGATCTAGGGTATTACTTCATGGAATCACAGTCACAATAATAGAAAACGACTCGAAAAGAGACGCTTTTATAAATAAGTTATCATTAATTAAAATATCAAAGTTTTCATTAAGAAGAGGTCCCGTAAATCTAAGTGTGAAATAGCATTTGAATGATAACAGGGTTGAAAGTCCTACAAGTTCAGTGCCGCTCTATGCCATAGATCCGTAGCAGCCATATACCTAGGATACATGCTTAAAAATCAACACTAGGTGTTGAGTGAGAGTCATAGGTTTAAGTGGTAGTGAATACAAGTTCCACAGGGTTCAGTTGTTACACCCTTCAAGGAAAATGTAGTATTTATGATAATTGCAATGCATATACAATTATCATGAGTGGGTTATTGCACTAAGCTCATGAGCCACACGTTAACAGTCCAGATCATGGGGCACTGCAGACCAAACCATGATGGGACGGAAAGGATAACTTGCCAAAGTTAATCCTTTAGAGGGTTCAAATATAATACTTATTAGTGCCTTTAGAAAGGGCAATCCAATGGGATTTGTCAAACTCCAATAGATCTATCAATTATATTCGCGTTCACTCGCAAATGATTAGATTCATGAATTTAGTTGTGTAGTGATGGCAGGTAGTTCACTCGTGCAATAACCAAAGAAAAAGACTTGTATTCGATTTAAAGCATGTATCCCCCTCACAGGGTTGTAAAGCATTAAAAAGAGTGAGGCTATGAACTCACCTGGGCTTAAGGAAATCCGATTGATGTAAAAGTGACTCGGAGACTAGACTGCTTACTCACGTATCCTGGGGTTTGTTATAGGTAGTGGGTGTATGTCAAGCTCTAATTATCTTTACTTAGGTTTTTCAAGTAATCATTCTTAGAGTTTCTAATATTAGTTATAACATAACACCGTTTGGGCCATCATAATTTAGAGATACATACTCCTCACATGAAGCTCCCTAGTATTGTATTATGTTATTAAACATAATACCGTTCGGGCCATCATAATTCAGAAGTACATAACCCTCACATGAAGCTCCCTAGTATTGTGTCACGTTTTAAGTACTTTAGGTTATAGATATAACATAATACCATTCAGGCCATCATAATCCAGAGGTCATGTAGTAAACGTTTGAGGAGCCAGGACACTTTACATCGTAAACCCAGCAAACTCGTCAAAACGAATACCCAAATGAAACCCCTCACATGAAGCTCCCTACTATTGTGTTATGTTGTTATGTAAAAGATAGTTTTTAGTTTTATATGAAAATACTTCACTTTTACTCTTATAGTTTATATATTTAAAAACCTACCCTAAACTTATAAACTTATATCATTTAGACTTTTAACTATCTAGACTATACACAATTAGTTCCTATGCTTATATATTTTAGGAAAATTACAGAAATGACCCTTGGACTTATAAGTTTTCAAAATTTACCATTTGTACCCTTAACTTTATAATATTTGCAAAACTAGTCCTTATAAGTTTATAACTATTTCACTTTTTATCCTAAGGTTATATAACTTTGCAAAAATGGTCCTTATACTTAATACTTCTAAGAAATTAAAAAATAGTCCCTAGACTTAATATTTTCAGAAATTTACCATATATACCCCTATGCATGGAAAACTTTGCAAAACTAGTCCTAATTCCATGCAAACTATATTTTTATGAAACAAAAAGGTTTCCTAGCTTATGGTTAACTAATATTAGATTAAATAAGTTGTCTAAACTAGTTTATAGCTTATGATAAGGAATTATGGCATAAAATAGGCAATTCGACTAAAACTAGGGTTTTAAAATGAAAAGTCCTAAAGGAAAGTGATCAAGGCCTAGGCAACGGTTCTAAGGCATACTAATACTAACCTAGTACTGTAATACATCTATTAGAACAAGATTTAAGGCTTATGTGATCAAGGTAGGGCTTAACGTGGATTTTTCTAGGTTTAGGATTTTCCTGATGGAAAAACAACTCGACAAGGGTTCTAGGCTTTCTTTGCTCGACTCTTAGGCCTACTATAGCTCGAACACTACTACTAGATACAGAAGATTTGAGGTAAAGAAGAGAGGAGGTGTGCTTTTGAAATGGAGAGGGTGTCGAGCTATATATAGGGTTCGTTTGGAGTGGTGAGCAAGTAAGGGTGTACGAGGTGTCAAGAGGGGGAGGTAGGTGACTAATAGCAGCTATAGGGTGACTATTGTGGGCTAGGAGATGACAAGGACAAGCTATGGTGGTGTGTGGTGGTGGTTTGGTCACGACCTAAGGGTGGTGACAAGTAGGTGATGCACCTACTGGTGTGCTACTTAGGGAGGTGGTAGGGTGCTTGGTTGAGGTGCTTAAGTAGCTTAGTTTTAGGTTTTAGGTTTAGTTTAGACCTAGTTTTGTTTAGTGAGAGATTAGGGTTTAGCTTAGGATTTAGTGCCTAGATTAGGGTCCTATTAGTGTTTAGTGACTAAGATTAAGTCCTAGGAGGCTTATACTAAGTGGTGGTAGCTTATGGTAAAGATTTGAGATAGTTTAGACCTAATTCTGGGACTTTATGACCTAGTTAGGGTTTTGTGCTTAAGGGACTTGTACCTAAGCTCTAAGAGGTTGTACTAGGGTCTAGGGGTGCTAAGATATCCTATTGTTGCTAAATTAACTCATACAAAAGCCTTGAACACTTCCAAACTAGTTTAGATAAGCAATTAGATTTTAGAGATAACCATAAACACACAGGCTTAATTAGGGTTTATTGTGGTATTGTGATAGGTATAGTATGTTAGAATGCTAGATTACTTATTGTGGTCATGTTATGATCTTATGCTTGACATACCAGGAGTTTATATGATGTGTTTGTAGAGATATTTGGCTTGAGTAGATACGTGAGCAGGTCTAGAGAGTCATGCAAGTAGTGAAATGCATATAAAAAGCAAAAATTTACCTGTGAAATACCTGATATAGGTATTATAGTGGGAATGATAGTGGTGAGATTTTATGGGTGGTTACAGTCTTACCCCCTAAGAAGAAATCTCGTCCCGAGACTTAGTTGAACGTAGGGGTAAAAGAAGAACGAATTGACGATTCGAGAAAGGAGAGGTGATAGGAGAGGAAGAAAGGAATTGTACAAACGGAGTAGGAAGTGTTCGCACATGTGCCAGATACTTAGATTCATTCATTTATATTTCATTACTTACAAGTAGAGGCATCCCAATTATTGTAAGCAAGAGCCTATAAATTCATAATCCATTTGATTTATAACTTTCTCATTAAAATGAAAGAGCGTCCTAGTTCATTTTAATAAGATGATCATAAATCGTCCTTAAGTAGTATCGGAAAAAAATGGAGAAAGTTTACCACACTTAAGGAAATGTGGTACGGGAATGTTTTGGGAAAAAGGAATTTAGGAAACTTGATGGGATTAACCCATGAAGTTGGGAAAACATTGTGGAATGTACAATTTTGTTTTAACCTGTGGGTTAGGAGCCCACTGGCTAGGGAGTTTTATCGATGTTTCGGCCATATTGGTAGGTCAGGCTTTCTAGTTCTACAGTCACCTTGTTAGCAACTAGTTACCTGATTGCATCCCAAAATATGGCTAGGATGACGAATGTCGACGATCTCATTCTTGCAACTTTTGCAAGGCGAGATAGCATAATATCATAGTCGAACATAATGAGGATTAAAGTTCGACATAGATATTCTTACAAGATCTAAATAATAGAATCTTGTGAAATGATGAGAAGTACAAGTTCTAACTCTTAGAATGTTGTAGGAAGATGGAGGGAAATAGTAGGGTAAAATAGAGTGAAAAATGACGGAGAAACGAAATGAAAGGGTAGAAAAGAATGAAAAAAATGGATTTTAACAAAAGAGTAGGAAGGAGTGGAGAAATGGGAAAAGAAGGAAAGGGAAGAAATAGGAAAGTACGGAGGAGCAGAAAAGGATGAAAGAGTGGGATTAAACGGAAGAATAGGAATAGGTGGAAGATTAGGATTAAACGGTAGAGTGGGAAAAGACGGGAGTATAGGATTAAAAGGGAAGAGTGAGAGTATAGGATACCTGAAAGGATGGTATCCTAATCGGGATAAGATTTACTAGATTTCCTCGAAGTTTGTTTCCCTCATAAAGATCTCGGTATAATCCATAACAAGTCGTCTAGTTTTCTATAGATAGCCTTAAAATCTAAGGGTGGTATGTTTGACCTAATTGGTGAAGAAAATCCTATAATGGGAGAAGGGCTAGTCGGGATAGGTGACTCCTTAGCTAGAGGTCTATTAGAAGTATCACTATTTCTAGGTAATGTTCCTCGTTTATTCCTTTGGTTTACGTTTTCTATCTTACGTCCTAGGTACTTAAAACCGGGTAAAGTAATATCAATAGTATCTTCCAAGTAGAATTCCTAATGTGTAACCTAAGAAACGTCAAATCCTAATATGTAATCTAAAATCCTCAAATGTCTTATTTCTATTTCTTATAAGTAAAGCTTAGAATTCTTAAATCAATAACCTATTAACCTAATCCTTTAGTGTTTCTAAATTACTCCTAAAGATTCCTAATTATTTGATTAACTCTAATATCCTTGATATTTATTAAGTAGAATCCTAACATAAGTTATATCCGTCTAATCTTAGTGTCTTTCTTACTTATGGGTTTCCAAAAATTTCTACTCCTAGTTTCTATTTCCTCAACAATTTCTTAGAGATAGCCTATCTCAGTGATTCAAAGTATCCCCTAATCTTACGTTTTTCTAAGGGTATCCTAAAATTATTTCTAACCTCAAATACGAGAATCCTAAAGAGTGAAATTCGGGTTTTACTAAGAGGGAAACTATTTCGGAAATCATAGTAATCTAAGGGAGTAGGAAGTAAAGAGGGAAGGATAGGAATATGTTTGTATATAACAGTTATATACTTGCATATAGGAATAGTTAGGGGAAGATTCTCTAACTAGGGGAGACTAAGAGATTTCGGAAAGACGAGAATTAGAGACTTGAGGATCAAATGTTGATGAGGGTAAAACAGAGGGAAAAGGAATATGGGTTGGTGAAGGAATAGGTGGTTTGGTTGCATAAAAATCCCTTAAATGTTTTAGGTGTGGATTGTCTATAATAGGTGTAAAACCTAATGGTGTCGGTGTAACTGTATTATTCCTAGAGTCTTCTAAGGAGTCGGGAAAAGGTGTTTAGGGGAATAATCTAGTATATTCGGAAAGGAAAGAACATTCGTAAACTAGATGGAACGGGGGTAGAATAGCGGGGAGTAGACATAACTATATAATAGTAAAATACTATAAATCATTTAGCAGTTAAGCAATTATTTACTATACGAACTTTAGCACATATTATTACAGAGGATGGTAGTGGCACTGAGGACTTTCTCGGGCTTAGGAAAAGTAATTGTAGCTTAGGTTTTGACCTTGTTCTCTACAACTGAGGCTCTGATACCAATCTGTAACACCCCCATTTTCACAGATCGCAGCGGATTTAGATCTGGGGTATTACTTCATGGAATCACAATCACAATAATAGAAACGACTCGAAAAGAGACGCTTTTATAAATAAGTTATCATTCATTAAAATATCAAAGTATTCATTAAGAAGAGGTACCGTAAATCTAAGTGTGAAATAGAATTTGAATGATAACAGGGTTGAAAGTCCTCCAAGTTCAGTGCCGCTCCATGCCATAGATCCGTAGCAGCCATATACCTAGGATACATGCTTAAAAGTCAACACTTGGTGTTGAGTGAGAGTCATAGGTTTAAGTGGTAGTGAATACAAGTTCCACAGGGTGTTACACCCTTCAAGGAAAATGTAGTGTTTATGATAATTGCAATGCATATACAATTATCATGAGTGGGTTATTGTACTAAGCACATGAACCACACGTTAACAGTCCAGATCATAGGGCACTGCAGACCAGACCATGACGGAAAGGATAACTTGCCAAAATTAATCCTTTAGAGGGTTCAAATATAATACTTATTGGTGCCTTTAGAAAGGGCAAACCAACAGGAGTTGTCAAACTCCAATTGATCTATCAATTATATTCGCGTTCACTCGTAAGTGATTTGATTCATGAATTTAGTTGTGTAGTGGTGGCAGGTAGTTTACTCGTGCAATAACCAAAGAAAAAGACTTGTATTTGATTTAAAGCATGTATCCCCCTCACAGGGTTGTAAACCATTTAAAAGAGTGAGGCTATGAACTCACCTGGGCTTAGGGAAATCTGATTGATGTAAAAGTGACTCGGAGACTAGACTGGTTACTCACGTATCCTGGGGTTTGTTATAGGTGTGGGTGTATGTCAAGCTCTAGTTATCTTTACTTAGGTTTTTCAAATAATCATTCTTAGGGTTTCTAATATCAGTTATAACATAACACCGTTTGGGCCATCATAATTCAGAGATACATACTCCTCACATGAAGCTCCCTAGTATTGTATTATGTTATTAAACATAATACCGTTCGGGCCATCATAATTCAGAAGTACATAACCCTCACATGAAGCTCCCTAGTATTGTGTCACGTTGTTAAGTACCTTAGGTTATAGATATAAAATAACACTGTTTGGGCCATCATAATCCAGAGGTCATGTAGTAAACGTTTGAAGATCCAGGGCACTTTAAATCGTAAACCCAGCAAACTCGTCAAAACGAATACCCAAATGAAACCCCTCACATGAAGCTCCCTACTATTGTGTTATGTTGTTAAGTAAAAGATAGTTTTTAGTTTTATATTTAAATACTTCACTTTTACCCTTATAGTTTATATATTTACAAAATCTACCCTAAACTTATAAACATATATCATTTAGACTTTTAACTATCTAGACTTTACACAATTATTCACTATGCTTATATATTTTAGGAAAATGACAGAAATGACCCTTGGACTTATAAGTTTTCAAAATTTACCATTTGTACCCTTAACTTTATAATATTTGCAAAACTAGTCCTTATAAGTTTATAACTATTTCACTTTTTATCCTAAGGTTATATAACTTTGCAAAAAGGGTCCTTATACTTAATACTTATAAGAAATGTCAAAAATAGTCCGTAGACTTAATATTTTTAGTAAGTTACCATATATACCCCTATGCATGGAAAACTTTGCAAAACTAGTCCTAATTCCATGCAAACTATATTTTTATGAAACAAAAAGGTTTCCTAGCTTATGGTTAACTAATATTAGCTTAACTAAGTTGTATAAACTAGCTTATAGCTAATGATAAGGCATTATAGCATAAAATAGGCAATTCGACTAAAACTCGGGTTTTAAAATGAAAAGTCCTAAAAATGATCAAGGCTTAGGAAAAGGTTCTAAGGCATCATAATACTAACCGAGTACTGTAATAAAGCTATTAGAACAAGATTTAAGGATTACGTGATCAAGGTATGGCTTAACGTGGGTTTTTCTAGGTTTAGGGTTTTCTCGATGGAAAAACAACTCGACAAAGGTTCTAGGCTTGCTTTGCTCGACTCTTAGGCCTACTATAGCTCGAACACTACTACTAGATACAGAAGATTTGAGGTAGAGAAGAGAGGAGGTGTGCTTTTGAAATGGAGAGGGTGTCGAGCTATATATAGGGTTCTGTAGGACCTTAGATCTATCAACTTTATCACTAATATAAGCACAATATGAAGTTAAGATGGTGACTTGAAAGATATATGTGTGGCGTATGATATAGAGAGAATAAGATGAAAATGAGAGATTTTTATTAGAGAAACACACACAATACATACTCAAGCACGCACCTCAAATGAGCCTTTGAGGTGTTTATATAGTAAGTTACATCAGATGCCCTAAAGGCTTTTCTATGGTGAGAACTTTGTCTTCTTTGTCTTTGAACTTTGTGTGTCGTTGAATAGTCTTTAGTCTTTGTTCCTTCATGCTTAGTGATCTATGATAAATGACTTTTCTTTGTTCTTTGTTCTTTGGTGTTGTGGTGGAGTTATTTGCCTTTTGTCACTTTATTGTCTTTGGAGGTTAAACGCCTTTCCAACATGCTCATACGTCTTTAGTCTTTAAGATACAAATATTTGCTGTTCCCGTTCTTTCACACTGATCTTTGTCACTTTACTTTGTAGATTCTTTCACATAACGTAGAATCTTTCTTTGACCTCTTCTTTGCATCGATCTTTGGTGAGAACTTTCTTTGACTTTGAGATGTCTGTATGAGCATGTGGAAACTGGTGTCACGATGGTGGTTGTAGCTGCATAAAATTAGTTAGTAATAAAACAACCGGTACTTAGAGGTTTGGAATTAGAGATCCTTGACAGCATAGTGTGAAAACTCTCTATAACCCTTACCAAGGCCGTTCCCAAATCGGATTCCCTCGAGAGAGCTTACAAGATCTACCAAAGTAGATCAACGATTGGGTAAGTCGCTGGAGATCACCCCACGAGTGTAGACCGTTTGAAACCACCGCAAACACTAAGCGTAACCCACAAGTGATTACCGAAGTGACCTGCTGTCAGGGCTGTTTGATGTTGGCCCATGCAGGAATTTCCATTCAATCACTGAGAAGCACAATTGTACATTCTCTCATAAATGTTCTGGCAGATTGCTAAGATCTGCGTAGGACTCTTAAGTTTAAACCTGGTGTCCTTAATGATAAACAACCAGTGTATAAGTGTCATGTGTTCCTATGAGATCTATTGATGAATCTCGGGGCTCTAGACTCGATAAGTACACATTTGGTTTCCTATGCGGAGATTAGGGAGAGGTCTCCTGTTTCAATATCCACCATCTCTAAGAGACAAGTCGATAGATTACACTAGTTCCCCGTGAGAATGAAACAAGTACCTTTTGAGAGATACCCGAGTGGCTAGAAGGTTAAGTGTAGTGCGTCACTGGGTCCATGACGTCTTGTCTTCAATACCGGTGTCACCTTAGCAACAACCAGTAGCATATGAGTTGAACCCAGTGTCTGCCCTAAGGTTGAACATATGGAGGGCTATTTCTTTTCACCCTTTTCAATACTTTTCTTTTTAATTCTTTAACCCCTTCTTTCTCCTTTCATTATTTACTCCTTTTTTTCAAATCATACCTAAGGACTTCTAATTCTAATCCAATGGAATTGTCCTTGGGTAGATCCCTCCGGCTCTGGCGGATCTTAGGACAGTTTTTCCTAACCTTAGTCACCTTATAACTTCATGACTATCCTAATGTTGCCATTGGACCAAATATTTTAAAATCTTCTCAATATGTTTATGATAATAAAACACATTTTGTTAACACTTCAAGAGTTTTGCATTTTCAGAAATACTCCCCCTTCACATGTGCTCATGAGTTTTTAACATAATTTGCACATGTTGGGTAGAGTTTGCACTTTTGAATTGATCGACTTTCAGTGAACAAGACCGATTCGAGACACGTTTACATCACAAGTTAAACTAGCTTGAAATTATTACTCGGCTTGGTCAAGTCCAAAAACTGTTTCTCGAATTGGTACATTCTACTTGGACATAGTCCTTTCGATTATTGACATTTAAGTTTCGTCAATTCGAGGGTTAAATCTAAGTCGAGCTCTTTCAAGATTCTGCCACAATCTTGAAACATTTTTGATCACATTTTAATCACGTCTTCTCCCCCTCAAAAATAGCATATCGTGATATTTTTTATATCAATTGATGAATTGAAAAACTTTTGGAGAGATAGACGGATTTGTTTTTGCATGAAATCGGAACATTTTTCTTATGATTTTTATACTCCCCCTTAATAAAAGTATATTTCAACAAGAAATCAATTAAGGGTTTTTGGAGGGAGTTATCTTTTTGAAATGCGAGTTATGTACTGAAATGTACACAAGTCTTTTTGTGAAAACGAGTTTTTGCTTGAAATCTTTTCGTTTTTTTATACTTGAACTTTTTGAAAAGAATTCGGTTTTGAACGTTTGAGTCCTGATCTAAAATAATCAGAAGTCAACATTTAAGTCCGGGTTTCGTAATGAAGTATACGAAAGCCATATTTTTTAGAAAAAGAGAGAAACGACATGTTTTAGAAAACATTTTAGTGAACTCCCGCACGAGCATCAGTACATGTCCGTATCAGTGTTGAATGACATTTCTAGATACGTACAGAATATCATTTATACGAGAGACATGTCGTAAGAGGAATATTTTTAGATTTTTTATTTTATGTTGTTTTTGGATTTTTTGAAAATTTTCTATTTTTGTATTTTGTTTTTGTTGGTTTTTCAAATTTTGTATTTTGTTTTTAAAAAATATTTACAGCGAAGCGATTTTTAAAAAACATTTTTCAAGAAGATTCGAGAAGACGTTCTAACTCCTCAGGGGTTAGGCTTCGCATGCCAATTCGTCGAACTAAATTGTCAAACCTATCTTTTGGAAGGTGATGAACTCAAATAAGTACATATTATTACCATCATTTATCCTATTTATTTGACTTGTTTTATTATATTATTTATGAGAATCGGTGCTTTAATGTTTACTTTAGTGATTCTCAGGTAAAAACAAGTAATAGGTGAAACTTGGCGATTTTGGACTAATTATGGAGCAAAACAAGCGAGATGTCAAAAGTCTACCGTATCTCTCTCAACAGATACGCCGCAATATCATACTTAGAAGAATTCGAAGACCATTTCCTGACTTTGAAGAATGCGCCGCATGTGAATCTGTCATGCGCCGTATATGAAACTTTGGTCAAAGAAGAAGATCAAGCTCGTTCTACTCCAGATACGACGCATTATACATTTGACATACGGCGTATTATTATCAAGACTCACCAGAAACAATCAAAGACAACTGAAGGATAGGCGCCGCATACAAGGATCAAGATACGCCACATCTATGGCGGTGTACGAATATTCCAGAATATAATAATCTTGGACCCCATACGAAGTTAAGTCGATGCGCCGCATCTGCATATTATATACGCCGCATCGAGCCCTTAGACAGAAACTATAAATACCCAAAGACCTAGACGAATTTTACGTGGAACATAACCCTAAGAAGCCGAATTCATACGAACAAGCAACACAAGACACACCCTAAACGAAGATATTAGAGCTGTAAGAACGTCCTGCATGTATTCAATTCATTAAGTAGTTTTGTTTTATTCTATTAGTAAGCTTTAATTCATCAGGATTGATGGCCGGTAGTATGTGACTGCGGAAAATCATATGCCCGCCTTAAAATTGCTTTCCCATCAATTAAAGTTTATATGTTTGATGTCTTTGGTGAATTTATATTAGTGCTTTGGTAACCTCTGTGTCTAGCTGAGCACTGCTTGGGCTGCCTTACCCCTTCCTCGGCTATTTAATCTGACGTCTTTGGATAAATANACTATAAATACCCAAAGACCTAGACGAATTTTACGTGGAACATAACCCTAAGAAGCCGAATTCATACGAACAAGCAACACAAGACACACCCTAAACGAAGATATTAGAGCTGTAAGAACGTCCTGCATGTATTCAATTCATTAAGTAGTTTTGTTTTATTCTATTAGTAAGCTTTAATTCATCAGGATTTATGGCCGGTAGTATGTGACTGCGGAAAATCATATGCCCGCCTTAAAATTACTTTCCCATCAATTAAAGTTTATATGTTTGATGTCTTTGGTGAATTTATATTAGTGCTTTGATAACCTCTGTGTCTAGCTGAGCACTGCTTGGGCTGCCTTACCCCTTCCTCGCCTATTTAATCTGACGTCTTTGGATAAATAGGATAGTCATAAGTAATCATTAAGGATTTACTCGCCGATATAATGAAACCAATGAGATAGGGTTAATTAATATACACTTCATATAAAACTAGCAATAAAACAAGTGACAAGCTATTTATTTATCAGGACAGGTCTTCTTATAGTCTCTAATTATCTATCTGTGTACATGTATGCTATTCGCTGATTCGTGCTCATTAGTTTAATTCACTGATTAATATAACCAATCTGTGCCAGTCTCTCAGGCTGAACCCCCCTTTCGTTAGATTAGGCTGTAAAACTAACTTAGGATATTAAAATACTGATCAGGATAATTAGATAATACGTTCCACTCTTAGTGATCGACACTCTACTTACCATTATATACAAACTGACCGGGCACACTACTCGTTAAGTGTGTGTGTTATTGATAAGTCGGCTAAATATAAATTTAAAACTTGAGTAGGCATTAATACTGCTAAACCGCAACGACACATCACGCGCATCAAGTTTTTGGCGCCGCTGCCGGGGAGTGAATTGGTATTATCTGTTAACCTGATTAGTATTTTAATTAGGTTTTTCTTTTTATTAGATACTAACCACTAACTTGTTGTATATTAGATAGATTGCATTCATTGTATAATTTGCATATTTACTGTTTTAGTGTGCTTTTATTTTCTGTAATTTTTTGTTTGTTTTTATTTTTATTTTATTTTCTGTAATTTTCTGCAAAACTGTTGTCGTTGTATTGTGCTGATACAAACGATACAGCGCATCTGTTTTCTCAGATGCGGCGTATTGCGTTTTAATAATTTTGAAATACAACGCGTTTAATAATTCGAGTATGACGCATATTTTTCCCAAGATACGGCGTATTCTGTTTTTAATAAGAAAATTTTTCGAAACCCTAACGCCATGCGACGCATCTGTTTTTGCAGATACGGCGTATTTAATATTTAAGTTAAAAACAATTTTTGAATTATTAAACAGAAGCGGCGCATCGATTTTATCGATACGGTGCATCCACTGAATCAAAAATCTTGTATTTTGAAACGTAACGAAAATACGGCGCATTAGTTTCTGCTAATATGACAGATTTAATTTTATAAATATAATTGATTTTTGATATCTACTTTGATCATTCCGCCACTCTCGCGCCGTATATGAAACTTTCAGGGATAGATTAGAGATGGTCCATAGGGATGTTGATGGTCAAATTGTTTTTAGGTCCCACGCTTGGAGCAGGTTATTTGGGATTAGAGAGCCATTGGTTAGAGATCTGATGTGTGAGTTTTTCAGCACGGTACATTACAGGGAAACGGATTTAGGGATCGACACTGCTGATACATTGATATTTAGGTTAGGTGGGATACCTAGGCAGATGTCGATGAGACAGTTCATTTTGGCCATGGGGTTGCATACTTTGGAGGAGATACAGTCTCCTAGGTTTGATGCTTACTAGGCAGAGAGTTTGAGGGTGGTTCCTGATAGGGGGACCCTTAGAGATTACTGGGTCGGTATTTCTTCCGGTGGGGATTCTACTGTCACCTCTCCATCGTACACGTTGATCAGAGAGCCTTTGAGGAGGTTGTGTCACCGGCTGATTGCATTGACAGTTGCTGGGAGAGGTCATTCATCTGAGAAGGTGACCACTCTTGACCTCTTCCTTCTCAAGAGTATGGATGAGGGACGTGTGGTGAATTTTCCCCACTTTTTGGCTCATTATTTACATAGGATTGCTCCTGGGAGGGATCGGAGGAGCCAGTTTACCGAGGGACACTTTGTTTCTAGGATGGCGAGGCATTTTGGGATCATTGTTGACGATGTACCGGCAGGGTTGGATGTGTTTGCGATCGAGCTCCCTAGGATGGACATAGATTTTTTGGAGAGGAGGCTCAGGTTGTGTAGGATTTTGTTGGGGCTTACCATTGGGTTCCGTTGGGTCCACCGAGGCCAGCTGTGGCTGAGCAGGGACAGGGGGACGATCAGGAGGCCCCAACAGCTGTTCATACTCAGGAGGTTCCACAGGGACCACCACATCCACCACATGCTGCAGCTTCACGTACTACTGCTCAGAGATTGGATAGGATCGAGGATGAACTCCGACTGATGCGAGGGAGGATTGATGACCAAAGGGAGGCCATCCAGGGGATAGCGGATGAGCAGAGGCGATATGGGTCATGGCTGGTGGAGCGCATGACAGAAGTTATGGAGGAGCGTGGCATGAGATACCAGAGGTACGATGGACCGGTCATGACCGATATGCACAAACACTTCGAGAGACGCAGAGTCCGACAGCGTACCGATGGAGCTAGCACTTTTGTACCTTCGGATGATGAGCAGCCTCCTGTCTAGATAATCGATCGATTGTGGACATGTTTTCATATTTATTCTTTTGGGCCTGTACTAATTTTACACTAATTATTATGCTTATATATATTATACGTTTCAGGTTTAAAATTCTTATTATAGCATATTATTATTTGAGATAGCCCGAGAGAGTTCACGAATCGTGTGAAATTTTGAAACAGACTCCTAACAATCTGTCTGGTAACATATGCGCCGCATCTAGTAACACAGATGCGACGCATCCTATCTTTTATTTTCTGTTATTTTATTTTACTTTATTTTAGTTCGTATTAATTCCAGGCTCGATACGGCGCATCCTCTTCCATAGGATGCGGCACATCGACTAACCTGATGATTTACAATTTTTTTTTCAGTTTTATTTTTCTAACTATTAATGTATTATGCAAGTTTGAACCTTCTTAACTCAGGTGTGTTAAAGTTTAGGAGGTATTATAGATTCCTGTACTTTCTGTGGAACATCGATGATAAAGGGTAAACGTTTCTCATCCACAAGAAAGTAGATTTTTGCTCATAAATGCATATGGAGGATCATTCCGAGCAAATATAAGGGGAGTTTTTCCATTCTAATTCTTTTATTTTCCAGTTTTTAACCTTTAGCACAAATAACGAGGACGTTGTTTAACCTAAGTGGGGGGATGGAGAATTAGAATGCTTACTTGTCCCAAACTTTTTCAAAATATGCTTAAAATGCACTTAATATATCAAAATTTAAAAGTTTTTAGCATGTTTTTGTTTAAGTCTAAATTACATAACCGCACACATAACCTTATTTCTTCAAAAGATTAAAACTTTAGTGTGCCGGTGACTTGTAAACTTTAGAACTTGACTTGTATACTATTCAATACCACCATAATGAGTATTATTGATATAATTGGAGTGACTTGTCTAACTTGATAAATTTCTAGAATTACACCCAAAAAGCCTTTATATGTTATGTGATATTAACTAACTACACTGGTTAGTTAACCCCCGTATAAACCTTTTGTTTACTCTCACTATTAGAGTAAGATACCGCTAGAAAAACCCGCAGAGCCATTCCTTTCTTTTTTTACACCTTTGTTAAAATGTTTCGTTACACCCTTACACCTTAGCCTACCCTGTAGATTAAAATCCATGGTTAGTTACTTTAGGCAAAGTGTGTTTCCTTACACTACCTGTGTTCGCGTGCGTAATTCATTATCTTTGGTTAGGTCGGAAAATTGCACAATGCAATTGGAATGAAAGTACATATTGTATAATTTTAGTTTATTTTTCGTGTGTTAACTACTTTCACTATTGCTGTTATTTCTAAAAGTTATGAAAAGGATGGAAAAATTATCTGGAAAAAATTGTGATTGAAAAAGTTGTGAAATTTTACACATGTTAAAAAAAATCAAAAAAATAGAAAAGAAAAAGAAAGAGAAGAAGTTGGAAGTTTGTTTTAACCAACTTATGTAAAGTTTTGTATTAAGTNAATATGCTTAAAATGCACTTAATATATCAAAATTTAAAATTTTTTAGCATGTTTTTGTTTAAGTCTAAATTACATAACCGCACACATAACCTTATTTCTTCAAAAGATTAAAACTTTAGTGTGCCGGTGACTTGTAAACTTTAGAACTTGACTTGTATACTATTCAATACCACCATAATGAGTATTATTGATATAATTGGAGTGACTTGTCTAACTTGATAAATTTCTAGAATTACACCCAAAAAGCCTTTATATGTTATGTGATATTAACTAACTACACTGGTTAGTTAACCCCCGTATAAACATTTTGTTTACTCTCACTATTAGAGTAAGATACCGCTAGAAAAACCCGCAGAGCCATTCCTTTCGTTTTTTACACCTTTGTTAAAATGTTTCGTTACACCCTTACACCTTAGCCTACCCTGTAGATTAAAATCCGTGGTTAGTTACTTTAGGCAAAGTGTGTTTCCTTACACTACCTGTGTTCGCGTGCGTAATTCATTATCTTTGGTTAGGTCGGAAAATTGCACAATGCAATTGGAATGAAAGTACATATTGTATAATTTTAGTTTATTTTTCGTGTGTTAACTACTTTCACTATTGCTGTTATTTCTAAAAGTTATGAAAAGGATGGAAAAATTATCTGGAAAAAATTGTGATTGAAAAAGTTGTGAAATTTTACACATGTTAAAAAAAATCAAAAAAATAGAAAAGAAAAAGAAAGAGAAGAAGTTGGAAGTTTGTTTTAACCAACTTATGTAAAGTTTTGTATTAAGTGGGAGATATCATCACTATTTGTTATATTATATTTATGGATTGAATAGGAGTTGGCCGTTATGGGAACGCCAACTAAGGATTATTCTTTGTTTAAGATTTTATTGAGTATAATTCGTGTCTACCTAAAGCGTGAGTTACATGAGTCAAAAGCGTGAGTTATTCAATGATATGAGTCTTATTCATCGATGGTTGGGAAAGTAATTAACCACACTTAGGATTTTAATTTATTTGTTTTGTTTATTTTTTATTTTACACCAATTTATATCCTAAATGTTATCCCCACCCAACCATATTGTTATATTCGTCGTTAGCTTTCGAGCATCCGGATATGATGATGGCTAAGTAAGAATGTTGAATGTATGAATAAGGTAGTGACCATCCGAGTATTAGATTAATTGACTAGCGCGCTAGAGATCTAGTGTGTGACTTGGTGACCATCCGTTATGCAAATAACGCGCTAGCGATCTAAGAAGTGCACTAGTGACCATCCGTTAGTTGAAGCGTCGAGGACTCGCGCTAGCGATCTACTAAGTTTCTACAGGAGATGTTTGAACGAAGCTAGGTTCAACCCTTAAGCCTCAAAACCCTTTTTTACCGCTTTAGACTTGTTACTCCTTGGCTTTAGTGGGGGAGATGCGTATACTTGTCAAGCTTATGATAGAATATTCATCACAACTGAGCAACTAAACGATTTAGAATTGTTTTTATATCGAAAAATTATTTTGTTTCTACTTCGTTAAGTGTTTGGTTGTGTGATTATGATGAAACGAATACGTGATTAATTATTAAAAATAAATCCTAATAACTTTTAGGATACATTTTCATAAGATTAAATCTAAGGTTTACTTGGGGACAAGTAAAGTTCAAGTGGGGGGATATTTGATGAACTCAAATAAGTACATATTATTACCATCATTTATCCTATTTATTTGACTTGTTTTATTATATTATTTATGAGAATCGATGCTTTAATGTTTACTTTAGTGATTCTCAGGTAAAAACAAGTAATAGGTGAAACTTGGCGATTTTGGACTAATTATGGAGCAAAACAAGCGAGATGTCAAAAGTCTACTGAAATCCATAAGATGCGTCGTATCTCTCTCAATAGATACGCCGCAATATCATACTTAGATGAATTTGAAGACCATTGCCTGACTTTGAAGAATGCGCCGCATGTGAATCTGTCATGCGCCGTATATGAAACTTTGGTCAAAGAAGAAGATCAAGCTCGTACTACTCCAGATACGCCGCATTATACATTTGACATACGGCGTATCACTATCAAGACTTCAGCAGAAACAATCCAAGACAACTGAAGGATATGCGCCGCATACAAGGATCAAGGTACGCCGCATCTTTGGCGGTGTACGAATATTCCAGAATATAATAATCTTGGACCCCACGCGAAGTTAAGTCGATGTGCCGCATCTGCATATTATATGCGCCGCATCGATCCCTCAGACAGAAACTATAAATACCTCAAGACCTAGACGAATTTTGTGTGCAACATAACCCTAAGGAGCCGAATTCATACGAACAAGCAACACAAGACACACCCTAAACGAAGATATTAGAGCTGTAAGAACGTCCTGTTTGTTTTATTGTATTAGTAAGCTTTAATTCATCAGGATTGATGGCCGGTAGTATGTGACTTCGGAAAATCATATGCCCGCCTTAAAATTGCTTTCCCATCAATTAAAGTTTTTATGTTTGATGTCTTTGGTGAATTTATATTAGTGCTTTGATAACCTCTGTGTCTAGCTGAGCACTACTTGGGCTGCCATAACCCTTCCTCGCCTATTTAATCTTACGTCTTTGGATAAATAGGATAGTCATAAGTAATCATTAAGGGTTTACTCGCCGATATAATGAAACCAACGAGATAGGGTTAATTAATATACACTTCATATAAAACTAGCAATAAAATTAGTGACAAGCTACTTAATTATCAGGACAGGTCTTCTTATAGTCTCTAATTATCTATCTGTGTACGTGTATGCCATTCGCTGATTCGTGCTCATTAGTTTAATTTACTGTTTAATATAACCAATCTGTGCCAGTCTCTCAGGCTGAACCCCCCATTCGTTAGATTAGGCTGTAAAACTAACTTAGGATTTTAAAATACTGATCAGGATAATTAGATAATACGTTCCACTCTTAGTGATTGACACTCTACTTACCATTATATACAAACTGACCGGGTACACTGCTCGTTAAGTGTGTGTGTTATTGATAAGTCGGCTAAATATAAATTTAAAACTTGAGTAGGCATTAATACTACTAAACCGCAACGACACATCACGCGCATCAAGTTTTTGGCGCTGCTGCCGGGGAGTGAATTGTTATTATCTGTTAATCTGATTAGTATTTTAATTAGGTTTTTCTTTTTATTAGATACTAACCACTAACTTGTTGTATATTAGATAGATTGCATTCATTGTATAATTTGCATATTTACTGTTTTTGTGTGTTTTAATTTTCTGTAATTTTTTGTTTGTTTTTATTTTTATTTTATTTTCTATAATTTTCTGCAAAACTGCTGTCATTGTATTGTGCTGATATAAAAGATACGGCGCATCTGTTTTCTCAGATGCGGCGTATTGCGTTTTAATAATTAAAATACAACGCGTTTAATAATTCGAGTACGACGCATATTTTTCCCAAGATACGGCGTATTCTGTTTTTAATAAGAAAATTTTTCGATACCCTAACGCCATGCGACACATCTTTTTTTGCAGATACGGCGTATTTAATATTTAAGTTAAAAACAATTTTTGAATTATTAAACAGAAGCGGCGCATCGATTTTTATCGATACGGCGCATCCACTGAATCAAAAATCTGTGATGTTCTGCTAATATGACGGATTTAATTTTATAAATATAATTGATTTTTGATATCTACTTTGATCATTCCGCTACTCTCGCGCAAAAGTTGGTTTATTTTCAGGATAATGGATGGACCAAGCATCACTATGGAAGATTACATTCTGAACCCAACTGAAGATGTTACTTGGAATTATCAATGCTACGATAACTGGAAGCTTGCAGTAAATGGTAAGGGTAAGAGAAAACTCAATGCAGGTAACATTGAGTTTCAAAAATTCCTTAAAAAATTAGAAGTCCAGCTATCCCTTAAAATAATTCGCTTAGCCTTAAAGGGAGTTCTCTACAAAACCTCTCCGAAACATTTGATGATAAAAGTGAATTATCTTTACCTAAATTTGATTATTATATGTTCATGTCTGAAAAGAAAATTTTTAAGAAAACGGGGTATTTGATAAACTGAACATTGATACAAACCTCTCTTCTTATAAATTACCTAAATATAAAAACACCGAATTCCACAACGAAAGTTGTAATTTTCGTAAAAATTCTTCAGACATTGATCTATGTAATACATCATTTCCAAATTGTAATCTCAATTTCGTAAGCTTAAAACATATTTGTTTCTAACCATAGAATAAATCATTATCCACTAAACAATGAGATTATAGCCAATAATAGAACGGTTATGCCAATTGCTCTTATCTTGAATTTATATATATCATATGGTATACCGTTTAACCCGAATTTGACGTATAAGGAAAAGTGTTGCGGAGGCCAAGGTACGTTCCCTATTTAAATTTTTGTTCACTGGCACAACAATACGGCGCATCTAAATATTCTAAGCGCCGTATCTAGATCTATTAAAATTTATTGACCAGTCAACGAATTTTAAATAAATACGGCGCATCACAATTATGTGATGCGACGCATTGTTTTTATCCTATAAATAAGAACGAGATACGCCGGATTTCGTTTTTACCCCTAATTGCACATGCAGTAAAAAGCACACACTTAAACCTAATTAGCTTGTGATCTTGATCAAACCCTTTAATCCGAATTCGAGACCGATTTCAAACAAGCGACAAGGTAGTAATCCTATTAATTCTATTTAATTTTACGTATTGTAATTTTTTATAAAAATTAGGGCTTTTACTTAATTATTGAATTGAATAAAATAGGTTTAGGGGGTTTGATTAGAACATATTTAAGATGATTTCTCCTAAGCTAATTTTGGTTTAATCATTGAATTACGGCCCAATTTGATTCGAGAATTAATTAGGGTTCGAAGGGGGTGTTTGTTTTGAAAATGGGGGGAAATGAGTTTATAGGATCTATAGCTTTTGATATATGAATAAAAAGAAACCGTGATGTTAAGTTTACGCCACGGGGTCAGATTCTTGGAAACCGTGCGTGACCCCCTTCCTTTTATACTGATATAACATCGGATGCGGCGAATTAGATTTCCTCATGCGACGCATTAACCAAAGGTATTCTGTCGAAAGTAAAGCCATAATCTGTGAGATGTGTCCGCATCCAAAGAACTTGGGCACAACACGCAGATAGAGACACAAACTCGGCTTCCGCGGTTGAAAGTGCAGTACAATCCTGTTTCTTTGACGACCAGCTTACTAGTTTTTCACCCAAAATTTGTGCTCCGCCTGATGTACTTTTTGCTGTAACTTGATGACCTAACTTGATGACCTGCATGGTCGGCATCTTAAAATGCTATTAGTTTAAACTCCCATGTTAATGGTTCTTCGTATGTACCGAAAGATCCATTTAACCTCTTTGAGGTGAAGTTCGGTAGGCTTTGCCTGAAACCGTGCTAATAAGCAAACAGCAAACTGAATATCGGGTCGACTAGCAGTTAGGTACATGAGAGAACCGATCATGCTTCGATATTTCTTCGGATCAATGGGTTTCCCATATAAATCAGCACCTATTTTTGGTGAAGTGACCATTGGTGTACCAACAGAATCACAATTTTCCATACCATGTTTTTTCAAAATCTCTATTGTATATTTAGCTTGATTGATAAAAATACCACGAGGGGATTGATGTATTTGTAAACCAAGAAAGAATTTAAGTCCCCCCATCATGGATATTTCAAATTTGCTTTTCATGAGATTTCAAAATGTTTTGAATGGTTAGGATTGGTGGACCCAAAGATAATGTCGTCTACGTAAATCTGAACAATCAAAATGTCATCTTTGTAGTTTCTGGTGAACAAGGTAGGGTCAACAGTTCCTTTGGTGAATTTATTTTGAAGCAAGAAAGATGATAGTTTGTCATACCACGCTCTTGGGGCTTGTTTTAAACCATAAATGGCTTTCTTAAGCTTGTAGACGTAGTCTGGATGATCTTTGTCGATGAATCCTTCTGTGTTAGGAATACGTTTTTTTATATATGAAGATTCGGTCACCCCAAGTGATGTTTAGCATGTTGTAGCTCGTAGTATTTATTATAGTAGTTAGTACTTTGTTTAGTATTAGTTAATATTTGTGGAGTCGGGTCGGGTCTTTACCCACTGTCAGCTCGATCCACAGCCTAGTAGAGGCAACTAGTAAGTGTAACTATAAATAACCCTCTCCACATGTGGAGAGGGTTGGACCTTCTCATAGTTTAAGCTAATATATGTGTGTTTCTCTCACTAGAAAAGGCTCCCAACCTCTACTTTCTCTCTCTAACTTCTTTACTTGTTTTTCTTCTTGAATTCGAACCATATATACAAGACCATACGTGTTCAAGATTATGAATATCCTACAATTGGTATCAAGAGCCATGGTTACATCCTAGGCATTGTTTGTGCTCGGTTTTAGGTCTTGGTTTTTATGTTTTTCTTTGGTTCGAATTGTTTAGGTAGTTAATACTCAAGTTTGAGCTCATTTGTGGTTTAACTTGTGATTTTCTTGTACTTCTAGGTTTAGAGGTGTTAGATATAGCTAGTTATTCACTTGGGTTGGTCAGTTCGTACGTGTGGTTGAGATTAGAATGAGTTTTTTACGTGTTTCTTCATAGCGGTTTTCTCCTCGGTGTTGTTTTCTTCGCAGCGGTTTGATCAGTGGAATCAGCGGTTAGTGTTAGCGGTTAGTTGTTTCTTTACTGTTTTGGGTTAGTGGACAAAAGGTACTGTTTTGGTGGTTAGTTGTCAGCGGTTTGTACAATCTGTCGTGTTGTGTATCTAGCGGTTATCTTTGTCAGCGGTTAGTGGTTAGCGGTTAACTCTGTCAGCGGTTAGTTGTCAGCGGTTACCTTTGTTAGCG
>LBNU01038289.1:270062-298509 GCA_014162995.1 Artemisia annua | reverse complement strand
GGTTTTAGGTCTTGGTTTTTATGTTTTTCTTTGGTTCGAATGGTTTAGGTAGTTAATACTCAAGTTTGAGCTCATTTGTGGTTTAACTTGTGATTTTCTTGTACTTCTAGGTTTAGAGGTGTTAGATATAGCTAGTTATTCACTTGGGTTGGTCAGTTCGTACGTGTGGTTGAGATTAGAATGAGTTTTATACGTGTTTCTTCATAGCGGTTTTCTCCTCGGTGTTGTTTTCTTCGCAGCGGTTTGATCAGTGGAATCAGCGGTTAGTGTTAGCGGTTAGTTGTTTCTTTATTGTTTTGGGTTAGTGGACAAACGGCACTATTTTGGCGGTTAGTTGTCAGCGGTTTGTACAATCTGTCGTGTTGTGTATCTAGCGGTTATCTTTGTCAGCGGTTAGTGGTTAGCGGTTAACTCTGTCAGCGGTTAGTTGTCAGCGGTTACCTTTGTTACGGTTACATTTTGATTAGCGGTTGGCTTCTGTTAGCGGTTATCTGTGTTTAGTGGTTAGTTTTTCTCGGTGGTTATCTCTGTTAGCGGTTACCTTGATTCACGGTTTGCCTTTATCAGCGGTTATCTTTGATAGCGGTTACCTTTGTTCAGCGGTTAGCCTTTTTCAGTGGTTATCTCAGTTAGCGGTTACCTTAGCCCAGCAGTTAGCTACTTTCAGCGGTTACCTGGTGCAGCAGTTACCTCACTCAGCGGTTACCTTTTCAGTGAATTGTTCTACCAGCGGTTTTGTCTTTCGGTTTCTTTGGTTGACTTTAGTAAAATCCCGGGAAAGAATCGATTTCTCGGTTTAAGTCACAAAAGTTGTAAAATCCCGTTTAAGACTTTATCATGACTACTACTGCTTCAACTGATGATATTCAAGCTGCTGGTTCTGATACCCGACCTCCTATGCTTGATAGGACGGATTATGAATCATGGTCTCAACGAATTCGACTTTATTGTCAAGGGAAGGAGAATGGGGAAATCATTCTGAAATCAATTGATGAAGGACCGTTTCAAATGGGCACCACTCGAGATGTTATCTCCACAGGTGAAGATGGCACTGTCACCTTGGGAATTGATAGACCACGTACTTACAATGATCTCAACGAAGCTGAAAAGAAACGTTATGATGCTGATATTCGAGCTTCCAACATTGTGATACAAGGTTTACCCAAGGATGTCTATAAGCTTATCAACTTTAACACAGAAGCCAAAGCTGTATGGGATAATGTTAAAATGCTTCTAGCTGGGTCAGAACTCACCAAAGAAGATCGTGAATCTCAGCTGTATGATGAGTTTTAGCATTTCAAGATGAACCCCGGAGAGAACATCACAGATTACTATTTCAGATTCCACAAGCTTGTCAATGACATGAAGATGATCAGAATGACGATGCCTAACATCCAACTCAACTTAAAGTTTGTCAACAACATGTCACCTGAATGGGATAGATTTGTTACTGCTGTGAAACTCAACAAAGGACTCAGAAACACCAACTATGAACAGCATTATGCTTACTTGCAACAACATGAGAAGCATGCTATGTATGATCGTCAGCTGAGAGAAAAATTCAATCCTACAACCATGAATGATCCTCTTGCTCTCATTTTCAGTGTTCAAGCATTCAACCAATCCCCGCTTGATTTAATCAGTCACCCTCCTACACAAGCTACACCGAATCAGTCATCCCCTGGTCAGTCATCTATGCAATCTACAGTTGTCAAGAAAAGTCAACCAGACTCAGGGAACTCTCACATTGAAAGGAGGATTGATAATCTCTCTAATCAAGTCTCACTACTGGTTCAACATATCATATCTACTCTTCCTCAAACCAACAACCAACTCAGGATGTCATCTAACCCACGTAATCAGGCTGTTGTGGAAGATGGGCGTGTTGTGATTCAAGGAAGGCAGAATGTTAACCAAAGGAATGGAGTCAGGGGGTATGCACAGAACAGAATTAGGAATGCAAATCAGGGACAGGGTAAACAACTCAAATGTTACAACTGTGGTGGGTTAGGTCACTTTGCTAAGAACTGCAATCAACCCAAACGTCCCCACAACTCTGACTACTTCAAGGATAAGATGTTGCTTATGCAAGCCCAGGAGAATGGTGTGGCACTAGATGAGGAGGAGCTGTTGTTTTTAGCCGGGGATGATGGGAACACGTTTGATGCCGATGTGGATGATCAACCAGTTTAGGATTTAGCTCTCAATGATTCAAATATCTTCCAGGCAGAGGACTGTGATGCTTTCGACTCTAATGTTGATGATGAACCTACTGCACAAACCATCTTCATGGCCAATCTGTCTTCTACAGTTTCATCACCACACCAAGCTGGTCCATCCAACTCATCCATCATTTCTGAGGTCGTACTAATCGTCCTTTGGTATTTGGACTCAGGTTGCTCAAAACATATGACTGGGGATCGCTCGCGGCTCAGAAATTTCGTGAATAAGTTTATCGGGACTGTTAGATTCGGGAATGACCATTTTGGGGCTATAATGGGTTATGGAGATTATGTGTTTGGTGACAGCGTCATTTCAAGAGTTTACTATGTAGATGGGCTTGGGCACAATCTGTTCTTCGTTGGTTAATTCTGTGACTCCGATCTTGAAGTCGCTTTCAGAAAACACACTTGTTTTGTTAGAGAGTTGGATGGTGTGGATCTTCTGAAAGGCAGTAGTGGCACAAACCTCTACACTATTTCTATTGAAGACATGATATGGTCGTCACCTATTTGCTTGTTATCTAAGGCTTCAAAGAACAAGTCATGGCTGTGGCATCGTCGTTTGAATCACTTGAACTTCGGTACCATCAATGAGCTCACTCGTAAAGATCTTGTTCAAGGCATGCCCCGACTGAAATATGAAAAGGATCATCTTTGTTCTGCATGTCAACTGGGTAAAAGCAAGAAACACACTCACAAACCCAAAATAATCAACTCCATTATGGAAGTTTTTCACACCCTTCACATGGATCTGTGTGGACCAATGAGAGTACAAAACATCTTTGGGAAGAGATATGTGTTGGTGTTCGTTGACGATTATTCTCGGTTTACATGGGTAAAGTTTTTGAGATCCAAGGATGAAGCTCCAGAGATCATCATCAAACTTATCAAGCAGCAGCAAGTTGGACTCAATAAAACTGTCAGGTTCGTTCGCACAGACAATGGAACTGAGTTTGTCAATAAGAAACTTACTCAATTTTATGAAGACCTTGGCATTAGTCATGAAAAGAGTATACCAAGAACACCTCAGCAGAATGGTGTTGTTGAAAGACGAAACCGTACTCTTTTAGAGGCAGCTCGGACCATGCTAATATACTCTAAATCTCCTATGTTCCTCTGGGGAGAGGCTATTGCAACTGCTTGTTACACCCAAAACCGATCACTGATTCATCCTCTTCACTGCAAAACCCTGTATGAGCTAGTACATGGCAGAAAACCCGATCTCTCATTTCTATGTGTGTTTGGTGCATTATGTTACCCAACTAACGATAGTGAGGACTTGGGTAAGCTGAAGGCAAAAGCTGATATTCGGATTTTTGTTGGTTACGCACCAGATAGAAAGGGTTACCGAATCTACAACAAAAGAACACGACAAATCATGGAAACTATTCATGTCACATTTGATGAGCAGACTGAGAAGACGGCTCCTGAACATTCCGGTTCAGAACCCGCATCTAACCTTTTGACACCTGGACCAATTAGTTCAGGACTTGTACAGTCTTCCACTTATGTAGCTCCTTATGTTCCTCCCATCAGTGATGAATTGAAGAAGTTATTTGATCCTATGTTTGATGAGTATTTTGAGCCACAGAAGATCATCGAGCCAGAACCACAAGTTTCAGATCCTAACGTTGTTGCTGTAAATGCCCCTCAAGACACAAATGGTCCGTCTGTTACCATCTCCATTGGTCAAGATGCTCCATCATCAAGTTACACTCAACCCACATCAAACAATCAAACCTCTTCAGAACATCAAGGAACTGCATCCAATAATTCTTTTGAAGTGAATCCCTTTGCTCAACCTGCTGATGAGCCGTTGGTCAACATATTTGCTCCTGAACCCTCCAATGAGATAACATCTTCAGAGGACTCAAACACGGCTATTTCAGTTCACAATCCTCAACATCATGAGCATCTCAGAAGATGGACAAATGATCACCCGATTGACAACATCATTGGAAATCCTTCTCGTCCGGTGTCCACCCGTAAGCAACTTGCCACTGATGCCCTGTGGTGCTTCTTCAACTCCGTACTCCTAAAGCTGAGCCCAAGGATTTCAAGGAAGCTTTGTCTAAAGAATCCTGGTTTAATGCAATGCAAGAAGAAATTCACGAATTTGATCGTCTTGACGTATGGGAGTTAGTACCACCTCCAGAATGTGCTATGATTATCGCTCTTAGGTAGATCTTCAAAGTGAAGCTTGATGAGCATGGTGATGTTCTGAAAAACAAGGCTCGGCTTGTAGCTAAAGGATACCGACAAGAGGAAGGCATAGACTTTGAAGAATCCTTCGCACCTGTTGCAAGAATTGAGGCCATCAGAATCTTCCTGGCTAATGCTGCGAGTAAAAATATGGTTGTGTATCAAATGGATGTTAAAACGGCATTTTTAAATGGTAAGTTGAAAGAGGTGGTTTATGTTACTCAACCCGAAGGATTCGTGGACCCTGAACGTCCTAATCATGTCTATCGCTTGAAGAAGGCTCTCTATGGACTTAAGCAGGCTCCTAGGGCATGGTATGACACATTGTCCAAGTTCCTCCTTGCTAACAAGTTCACCAAGGGTGTTGTCGATCCTACTCTCTTTACCAGAAGATCAGGCAATCATCTAATTCATGTTCAGATCTATGTAGATGACATTATCTTTGCTTCGTCTGATCCTATGGAATGTGATCGTTTTGCACAAGAAATGAGCTCCGAGTTCCAAATGTCCATGATGGGACAAATGTCATTCTTCTTGGGTTTACAAATCTCTCAAAACCCCAATGGCATTTTCATCAATCAATCCAAGTATGCTACGGAAATCTTGAAGAAATTTGGATTTGAATCATGTGACTCAGTTGACATTCCTATGGTAGAAAGATCAAAATTGGATGAGGATGTTATGGGAATCTCAGTCGACCAAACTAAGTATCGCAGCATGATTGGATCCTTAATGTACCTCACTGCTAGTCGGCCAGATCTTCTATTTGCTGTGTGCATGTGTGCTCGATATCAATCTAAGCCTATCAAAAAGCACTTGGAAGCAGTCAAGAGAGTCTTCAGGTATCTTCAAGGGACCATCCACATGGATATCTGGTATCCTAAAGACACTGCTATGGCACTCACTGCCTACTCTGACGCTAACCATGCTGGGTGTCAAGACACTCGTCGAAGTACTTCAGGTGGTGCTCAATTTCTGGGAGACAAGCTTGTGAGTTGGTCATCAAAGAGGCAAATGAGTACATCGATCTCCTCTACAGAGGCGGAATACATTGCCATGTCATCCTGCTGTGCTCAAATCTTATGGATGATATCACAATTATCTGACTATGGCTTTGTTTACAACAATGTTCCGATGTACTGTGACAACAAAAGTGCTATCGCTCTTTGCTGCAACAACGTCCAGCACTCCAGATCAAAGCACATTGATATTCGACATCACTTCATCAGGGAACAAGTGGAAAAGGGGATTGTTGAACTTTACTTCGTGAGGACAGAGTTTCAGCTGGCAGACATCTTCACTAAGGCACTACGAAGAGAACGCTTTCAATTCACTTTCCCGTGTCTTGGCATGAAGAGTCTCACTCCAGAATCACTCAAAAGTCTTCAAGAAGAGAATGAGGAGTAATGGATTCGCTTCACATATCCTTGCATATATATTATAAAACCAAAAAGAAAATACAAAAATATAAAATCTAAAAAAAACCATAAAAATCTGAAAAACGCGAAAAATACCAAAAATAGTTGTTCTAGGCATGTCTTCTCTTTATCGATAACATTTAAGGTTCTAGAAATGTCATTCAACAATGGCACGGAGCTTTAAATGAAGCTCGAGCAGAACTTTAAAATGAATAAGTAAAACATGTCTTTATGGCTTGCAGTTATTTCAGACTGTAACCCGGACTTAAACTTATGGCTTGCAATTACTTCAGAGAGCAACCCGTACCTCTAAATGGGGAAAACACGTCGCCAAAAAGACAGTTGTTCCTCTTACTGGTGAAGTTCACCTGGGCATGGATTACTTTACATCCATGTTTCATCAAAATTATGTACGTTTTAGTGCATCATTTCTAGTAAAAGAAGAGATGTCTTCTTTCATCCAAAAATCTCTCTCGTCTTTGATTCTTCAAGAGAGTTTTTGTGGTTTACAAGGTGGCTATCAGACTGAAATTTTCACAAATACCTACCACTCAATGTAATGACTACAGCTCTTTAAATAGAAAACGGGTCATTATTGAGGGGGAGCGTATTTGTTCAGAATTTATGCACCTTTCAAAACTTTGTGCACCAGCAGCAGTGATTAAGTCGTCTCATAATCAGTACATGTTAAAATCTGGCCACATTTTCTCCCACGCTCCTAAACTTATTTAAATCAATTGGGATCACAAAATCTCAAATGATTTGAAATTTTTTGATCGGGAGAGAGAATGTGATTTAAATATGAAATCTGATAAGATGTGATGTTTTGGACTTAAAAGTTAATATACACTCCCCGATATGCGCTAAACCTTTTGATAAACCGGTGCACATATTGTGGGGGAGCAAAATGGCTTGTGGTGATTAAATTTTTTTGGCAATTTTGGCATTTTTGGAATCTCATGTGAGCGTGACTCAGATTTGACTCATGAATTGACGAAACACAATTGTTTGTATTCGAAAGGATTTATCCAAGTAGAAGGTACCGTTTCGAGAAACTCTTCTTAGATGTATACTTTGACGGGTCTAACTTCCTTATTAGGGAATGTTAAAAACTTCAAGTTAGTTATTAGGGCTAGTTATCACCTAAAAGCTGATAATGGATCCCTTTAACTAAGCAACGTAAACGTGTCCCTAGGGTATATGTCTATTAAGAGTGGATCAATTCAAAAAGTGCAACTCCCCCTGACATGTGCAAATTTCTATCTAACACCTATGAGCACATGTTAAGGGGGAGCATTTGAAAATTCATAAAACTCTCAAGGTGTTAGCAAAAATGTGTTTCTTGATCATAAACACTTTGAGAGAATTTTCAATGATTTTGTTATATGGCGATTGTGGAAAGATACCAAAAGACCGACCAGTTTACTTTAATGCATGGAGTTATAAGGATGGTAAGGTTAGGTATATGTTCCCATGATCCACCAGAACCGGAGGGATCTTCCCAGGGACAATCCACTAGATAGATTAGAAGTCCTTAGGATTGATTGAAAAAAAAGGGAGAAAAGTGAGAAAGGGAAGAGTGCCGACTGAGATAGAGCTAGGACTGGAACAAACCCAACAAGGTTCTAGTGATGAAGTCTCGGTAAGCAACTGAAGGGGTTGAAGAATTAAAAAGAAAATGAAATAAGAAAGGGTGAAAAGAAATAGCCCTCCAATTATTCAACCTTAGGGCAGAAACTGGGTTCAACTCATCTGCTACTGGTTGTTACTAAGGTAACACCAGTATTGAAGACAAGACGTCATGGACCCTGATGAGACGAAAAGTGTTATGCTTTTAGGGGGTCATTTAAGCCCTAATTCGTATAAATGTGATCAAATATTGCCCTAAATCGTTCCTTTTGTCATTTTAGGTACTTTGAGAGGAATTCTGGAAAACATGCATATTTGGACGTTTTTGGAGCATAAAAGTGAAGAAAACGACAATGTCTCAAAAGAAGCAGAAATTACTACCTGACGGCGTCAGAGTCACAAGGTGACGCCGTCAGCAAGCCTTGACAAAAGAGTGGAAACCAATTATCAAATGACGGGCCAGAAAGATTTTGGAAATTAACACCTGACGCCGTCAGGTGTTAGAAGTTGTAGGCCGTCAGATTATGATTTAAAGAGTGACGGCCCATAGAGGAATAGAGAGTGACGGCGTCAGAAGTTGATCTAGGCCATCCGAGAAACCTAATGGCGGCGAGCTGACGGCGTCAGCCTCTATAACCTGACGCCGTCAGAATGTAAAATCTATATATAGTTTTCTGTTTTTCATTCATTAGTGTGGAACTTTGTGGAGAACTTTTGGCTCCAAACCCTAGACGAATTTTCTGTACTTTTTAGGGTTTCCAACCCTTGGAACCCTCATGCTTAATTAAAGATAAGTCTTCACTTTAATTCAATCAATATGTCTATGTGTTGGTTGATTATCTCTTTTGCTTGTCTTTTAATTAACATGTGTAGCTAAATTCTCTTGTGTTTGCTTAGATCTAATGAAACCTAACTATTAATTATTGGTTAATTGATGTGTTGTTGTTTGTTGGGATGATTGTTCCATCAATGTTAGGCTCAAGAAAAATGGCCAACCTCCTTTATGGTAACGTGCTTGAACGTCTTAAGAAACATGAATCGGATGTGAATTACGATTATTTGGTTGTATTTAACGCATGAGCCACTGTTTACAATCCCTATGGTTGTGCCGTGCATGGCATAGGAGGAGATAAGAGCTCATAGAATTGGAGAGATATGTATGCCACTCCATGAGTTATTAGGAATACACCCTTCATCCACACAAGTAACATACATATCAATTAACCGGTAAAAGATAGTTAGGGAGTAATGAAGTCTAAGTAAACACAACTTTTCTCCATATAGTTTTCACAACCAAATAGTTTAGTTATTTTATTTTACTTGCAATTGTAGTAATTTTGGGTTAGTTGACTAGCAACTAATTCCGCCCACTTCTTCAAAACCGAGATTTTACTTGCTTTCCTAAAAATATAAAAATACAAAAAGAATCTTCCTTCACCCTTAGACCTATTAGAGTAGTTTTTCTGTCCTAACGAACACTATTCCCTGTGAGAGAATGATCAATCCCCCGTACTTACCACTATCCTATACTACATCGGTCAGGTACACTGCCTGGTGGGGTTGTAAGCCTCTTGAGATACCTCGAGAGGTAAAACCTGTTGCAAGGTCACAAAACCACGCATCAGACCCAGTGACGCACTGCACTAAAAACCTTCCAACCACTCAAGTTCTCTTAAAAGAGCTTGTTTCATTCTCACGGGGAACCGGTGTAATCTATCGACTCATCTCTTAGAGATGGTTGATATTGAAGCAGGAGACCCCTCCCTAGTCTCCGCATAGGATAACCAATTTGCACTTATCGAGTCTGGAGCCACGAGATGCATCAAAAGATCTCTTAGGTACACTTGATACTTCTACACTGGTTGTTCAACATTAAGGACATCAGTTGTAATATTTTGAGTCCTTCGCAGATCTTGGCAATCTGCCAGGAACACTTATGAGGGAATATACATATGTATTTCCCAGTGATTGAGTGGAAACTCCTGCCAGGGTCAACATCAAACAGCCCTGAAAGTAGGTCGCTTCGGTAACTCCTTGTGGGTTACGCTTAGTGTTCACGGTGGTGTTCCAAAAGGTCTATAGTCGTGGGGTGATCTCCAGCGACTCACCTAATCGTTGATGTACTACGGTATGTCAGTGAAAGCCCTTTCGAGGGTATCTGATTGGGAACGGCCTTGGTAAGGATTAGAGAAAGTCTTCACACTATGCTATTGACGATCTCGAAGTCCGAACCTGTAAGTGCTGGTATGTTTATTACTAACCAATTTTCATGCAGCTCAACATACCAACCTTATCATTTTCACCACCGTCACTCTAGTTCCACATGCTCATACCAACATCTAAAAGGAGTATTCAAAAGTATTCAACCATGGAGATGCACCCAACAAAGATGTATGAGCATGTCGAAAAGGCGTACACCCACCAGAGATAAAGAAGCTGGCGATTGTTGTTGCTTGCTGAAAAGATGTTGATCCATCACCTAATGTTCACACTTCAACATCAAATTCAAAGAAATCATGATCATTAAATGGGCTTCAACTATGCTTCCACAACTCTGATGAAGAAGATCATGATCCTGAAAAGTGTGAGCATGCTAATACAAAGTCGTTCAAATCACATGGAGACGATACTACTCAAAGATGGCTTAAAGATACTCATTTGGATGAAGAACTCAAAGTAAAGCCAAAGATCATCCAACACATTAAATAAGTCTTCTAGAGTCCACTGTTGAAAGCGCAAAGTTCATGGCAATGAAGAATCAAAGGCTACGAGCTACAAAGAACATCGACAAAGATTTAGTTGCTGAACTTCAATGTTTAATGTATTAATTTCCGGGGTGACCTCTCTTAGGGGGAGACTGTTAGGAATACGTTTTTTTATATAAGAAGATTCGGTCACCTCGAGTAAATGTTTAGCATGTTGTAGCTCGTAGTATTTATTATAGTAGTTAGTACGTTGTTTAGTATTAGTTAATATTTGTGGAGTCAGGTCGGGTCTTTACCCACTGTCAGCTCGATCCACAGCCTAGTAGAGGCAACTAGTAAGTGTAACTATAAATACCCCTCTCCACATGTGGAGAGGGTTGGACCTTCTCATAGTTAAAGCTAATATATGTGTGTTTCTCTCACTAGAAAAGGCTCCCAACCTCTACTTTCTCTCTCTAACTTCTTTACTTGTTTTTCTTCTTGAATTCGAACCATATATACAAGACCATACGTGTTCAAGATTATGAGTACCCTACATTCTGGTTGACTCACATACACCTTTTCTTTCAAAGTTCCATTCAAGAAAGCTGTCTTAATGTCCATCTGATAGACTGTGATGTTTTTGTGAGCTGCATAGGCTAAGAAAATCCGGACTGCTTCAAGTCTAGCTACTGGCGCGAATGATTCCTCGAAGTCTATCCCTTCTTCTTGTGGATATCCTTTAGCCAGGAGACAAGCTTTGTTGCGAATTACAGTCATTTCCTCATCTTTTTTGTTCTTCCACAACCATTTGAGATCAAGAACATGTTTATCAAGTGGTCGTTCAACAAGTTCCCAACTATCATGTAACTGGTATTGAAGAATTTCGTCCTGCATCGCTTCTATCCATGGGTTTTCTGCCATTGCTTCCCGAATGTTCTTAGGTTCTTTGAGGCTTATTGAGCAAATGTTGACACATAATTCGAGATCTGTGGCAAGTTGTTTTCTCGTCTGAACTGACCTTGAAGGTTCACCAATAACTTGTTTAATTAGATGGTCTTTCGTCCATTGGAGTGTAGACGGGTACTTTGGGTTTAACATATTTGTGTTAGATGGTTCTTGTAACCTTGAAGAAGATTCAGCAGAGCCTGTTACAAATGGGTTTTCAAATACTTCTTCTTCTTCTAACGCAACATCGTTTGAATTATTTGTTGGTTCTTCTTGAAAATCTGTGTTTTGGTTTTGCTCATCAACTCTTGGTAGAACAATTTCAATTACCGGAGTTGCTGGAGTAGATGTCGATGATATTGAGGGAGTTGGTGCTTCAGCTTCGATTGTAGTAGATGCATCTTGTGTTGGTGGTGGTGGTGGTTGATGATTTTGAGCGGGTGCAGCGGAATGATGTTGAGATGCATTTGTCGAAGGTCCACCATAGTATTCATCAAACATTAACACGAAGAAGTTCTCTAGTTCTTGTTCAGAAGGTTTATCTGGTGTTGTTGATTGAGCTCCTTGAGGTACGAGTCCTGAACTAATATGTCCAGAAGTCTGCATGTTTGGTGCCGGTCCTAATCTGGTTTGATTAGAAGCCATCGGATTAAGCGCGGGTTCTAGAGCGAGTCTCTCAGAAGCCATTTGTGAAATCTCGTCAAACTTCACATTCATCGTCTCCATTACTCTTTTTGTTCTTCTATTGTACACCCTAAATGCCCTTGAGTTTTCTGCGTATCCAATGAAGATTCCAATATCACCCTTAGCTTTCAGCTTCCCTAGATCTTCTCTGTCATTTTTCGGATAGCACAGAGCGCCAAACACGTGAAGATAAGAGATATATGGTTTCCGATTGTTCACAAGCTCATATGGTGTTTTATTGAATCTTGGATGGATTAGGGATCAGTTTTGAGTGAAACAAGCAGTGGCTACAACATCAGCCCATAAGAATAGTGGTGCACTAGAATAAATAAGCATTGTGCGAGCAGCTTCCACAAGAGTTCTATTTCTTCTTTCAACTACCCCATTCTGTTGTGGAGTTCTAACAACTGATGTCTGATGTGTGATTCCAACATCTTCAAAATAAGTTCTTAACTCCTGATTAGTGAATTTTGTGCCATTGTCTGTTCTTAAAATCCTTACTGGAGCTTAAAATAGAACTTGAATACGCTTCAGAAAGGTGATGATGATGCCTGGTGCTTCGTCTTTTGATCTCAAAAACTTTACCCAAGTATATCTTGAATAATCATCAACGATAACAACGAAAACTTTACCCAAGTCCATGTGTAACATATGTAACCTTGCTTCCGAACTAGGTATGGTTTTGGGTTTATATGATGCTCGTTTGCTTTTTCCAAGTTCACAAGATGGACATAGGTGTTCCTTGGTGTATTTGAACTTAGGGAGTCCGGTGACGATGTTGTCTTTGGCTAATTTGTTGATGGTGTCGAAATTGAGATGAGACAATCTTCTATGCCACAACCATGACTTTGTTTCAGTTGCTCTTGTCATAAGACAAATTGGTGATGTAGAGGCTATTTGATTGATATCAATAGCATATAGGTTAGTACCGCGATTTCTAGTTAAGAGATTATCTCCAACCAAATTTCTAACAAAAACCTTATTCCTCCGAAAGGCAACCTCTAAATCTGCATCACAAAACTACCCAACTGAAAACAAATTGTGTCCCAATCCTTCGACGTAGTAAACTCGAGTGATTAAATAATTCCCAAACTGAAGATCTCCATAACCCAGAATAGCTGCTACATGATCATTTCCAAAGCGTACAGTTCCCATGAATTTCCAAACGAAGTTGATCAGCAGCTTTAAGTTCCCGGTCATGTGCTTGGAGCAACCCGAGTCGACGATCCAAAGACAAATTTTGATAACTTGAGAAGAACAGAAGAGTTTGTATTTGGAAACCGTTTAGAATTTGGTTTCATGGGGTTAGGGGTAAAATCAATATCACACTCATAAAAGGTTTCTACTTGTTCAGATTAAACAACTTTCAATGTGCCATCCTGTAGTTTAAATTTCTACCCGTTGGTTTCCATGCACAATACTTAAGATAGTTCCTAGGCTTGCGACTATTAGTGGTGTTCCTAATTCTTTTAATTAGTTTACTGGTATGTGCTTAAACACATACCTTTTCTTTACCAAATTAAGACCTAAAAGACCAAAAACCCGCAAATAAATGCCAAATATATGTGTTTTTGTGTTTTTATACATGCAGGTAAGAAAATATGAGAAAACGATAAAAACCGGGACAGAATCACGAAAAACGAGCACGAGATTGGAAAGAGTCAAATATTTATGGCCGGAAAGAGAATTTGAGCTCAAAATGACAAAACAAGCCCATGGAAGGTTTAAAGTTTCAAGAATAGTCCCCAGTCAAAGTTTGAAGGAAATTACAAGAATGGTCCCTCATCTTTGAAAAGTTGTCAATATTAGTCCCTAAGAGAATAAATCCATGAAATGACAACTTTGGTCCTTTTAGATATCAAGAATTATCACAATAGGCCATTGGGAAAACTTTTCACTCTTAGCAGAACAGGTCCCTACAATTTCAGATTTTACATAATTAGCCCTTGCAAAGTTAATCCTAAAACTATACTACACTTATAACCTTACCCAATTAAAATAAAACCTAACCCAATTAAACCTTTAACCCACCAGTCCCTTACCTTAGCCCAAAACAACAACCAACCCATTCCCTTATCCTTTATACCCGGCCCAAAAACACAAAACGAAAAAACATAAAAAAATAGTTACACCCTTTTACCCACCCCCCAATTCCATTGACCCCCAAATCCCAGTTACTGTACCTATGAACCCTAGATTTCACCTTACCCAAAATTACCCCATGTAACCAATAATTATCCAAACATTGGTATTCTAGAACACGTCAGAAGATGTCAGAACCTATCTAGACCCTGCCTACGTGGACCATATGAGCAAGCTTAATGGAGAAAAAGGCCTGGAAGCATCAAGTATGAAGGAATTCGAGAGCTTTCTAGTGGGAAAGGATCAATGGAAGAAGATAAGCTTTATAGGAGCTTCAAACCGACCTAAGGAATGCTATAAATAGGACCCTTCCTCATGTAATTAATTCGAGTAGAATTAAGCTCTTAAATAGGTGTTGTTTGTTAAAGCTTTCTTTGTATTCAGCTCTTTGTACTCAAGCTTTTAGTTCTTAATAAAATTTAGTTTCCTTAAAAAGTTCTTTTACTTTACTGCATCTTTTATTTTTGCTTATTTCTTGACTGCTTATTCACTACTGCTTATTTACTCATNTTTGTACATGCAGGTAATAAAATATGAGAAAACGACAAAAACCGAGACAAAATCACGAAAAACGAGCACGGGAATGAAAAGAGCAAATATTTATAGCCAAATGGTCAAGAGAAGCCCCTGAAGATTCTAAAGTTTCAAGAATAGTCCCTTGCAAAAGCTGGATAAAGTTTCCACAAAATTACAAGATCAGTCCCTCATCTTTCTTAAGTTGTCAAAAATAGTCCCTTAGAGAAGAATTCACAGAAATGACAATTTTGGTCCTCCATAAAACAAGACTTGTCACAAATAACCCTTGGAACCCATCATGAAAAATTGGCAAGCTTGGTCCCCATAAAAATCAGAATTACATATTTGGTCCCTTAACTTAATAATTCCTAAAACTTAACCAAAACTAAAACTTATAAACCTTTAACCTTATAACCTTTTATCCTTAAACCCAGCCCAAAACACTCAGCCCACAAACAAACCCGGTCCACCCACCGCCCCATTTAATATCATTTAAACAAAAATAAAAAAAATAAGACGCGCCCCAGTTTTTCCCCAATTCACCCCCAGTTAAACCTAGTTCACCCACAGTCAAAATTCACCCAAATTAACCAATGATTACATAATCATTGGTTCTAGAAAGTGTCAGGGACTATGTCAGAAAATGCCAGAAAGGACACGTGGACCAATTGAAGCTCTTGAATGGATAGAAGAAGCTGGAAACACCAAGATGGATAAGGAATAACGAATTCGTGAAGTTTCTGGATGGGAAAGGATCAAAGGATGATGATAAGGTTTCTGGAAGGCTTCTTGAAGGATCTAACCGACTTAGCATAGCTATAAATAGGATCCTTAGTCCATGGGTGTAATGTGTGTAGAATTAAGCTCTTAAATAGGTGTTGTTTGTTAAAGCTTTCTTTGTATTCAGCTCTTTGTACTCAAACTTTTAGTTCTTAATAAAATTTAGTTTCCTTACAAAGTTCTTTTACTTTACTGCATCTTTTATTTTTGCTTATTTCTTGACTGCTTATTCACTACTGCTTATTTACTCATTAGTTTAATAAACTTTAGCTTTATTCTTTACTGCTTTCCATTATAAAAAATAAAAAAAAAATAAAAAAAATAAAAATCAGAACAACAAATAAGCTCTAGCTTATTGCTTATTTGACTAAGCTTATTTAGGAGTGATAGTTCAAGCTATAGCTGGAAGAGCTTGGCCTATCCAAAGATAGGCCACTGTGGAAAGCCCTCCATTGAGTCGGGGGTGAATAAAGTAAGTTCTCCATTTTCATTTCTGCTTATCTCTTTTCAGTAGCTTAGTAGTCATAGCTTATAGCTCATTTCTGTTCTACATAGCTTATTGTAGTTGTTTGCATGCTCACTTAGTAAAATTACTTGTCTTAGTATAGAATTTGGATGTAACTGCCTAGCTAGGTTCCAATCTGCCATACTGTGCTCTGTGTGTTCTTGTTGAGTTTTTACTGTTTCATTGAGTTTTAAAACAGTTAAGGAATTTAGGTTGATCATTAAATTAGTTCAGTTAAGCTTAAATCTACAAAACCTAGTGAAACTGTCACTTATAGGGGTGTTTGGATTAGGCTTAGTTTTAGGGTTCTTGTGGTTTATTAGCTGATATCTCTGCACTAGTAGTTCACAATAGGCTATTAATAGTTAGTAAAGTCATAAAATTGCAGGTCATAGAGTAAAAAGTCAAAATCCCATTTAAAACCTCATAACAGTTAGCATAAGTAGTTTTAGGATCTGTGAGTTTGCAATATTGTAGCATTATAGCATATCTAGGGTAATTCAACTTAATAGTAGCTTAATATATCATATTAGATTAGATTTAGGCTGCAATAATCTCACATTAGTCAAAATCAGTGTGCAAGAAAAAAGTCAAATATAGGGTAAAAGCTGTCCCAACAGTTAACTTGTAGGGCATTTTTAGGTGATCAATAGGTGTTGATTAGGTTTAATATTGTATTTGGGGATATATTAGCTAGCCTAGTTTACATTTCATCCATAATTAGTCATTTCTAAACACAATCAATAGGTTAAATTGGATCTTGCATACTGTACCAACTCTGTGCACTCAGTAGATCAGTTGCTACAGTAGTGTAATATAGGGCTTAATTAGAGTTCAATTAGGGTTTAAAAATTAGGACTTTTGTGTTTTCTGAGTAGTATCCTAGGTGTTTTACATTTTGCCCCCCTTAGGTTGCACTTTCTGACTTATTAGGTGCTTAAAATTAAGCTGTAAAGTAGGGTGTTTAAGCTGCTATGCATGCATACTGTCATAACAGCTTATTAGCTTATCAGTGGTGTTTATTTGTGCTTTTCTTGATCCTTTAAGCTTATTTAAGTTCCCTAAGTCTGTCTTAAAAGTTTGGTGCCAATAGCTTAACTTGTGCTTAAATATTGCTTATTTCCAAACTGCTTATTAGGTCCAAGTGCTTATTCAGAGGTCAAAACTGTTCTAGCTTATTTTTCCTAGGATAAGATTAATATTTTAGAATTATCCTAAAAGTTTCAGAATTATTTGAACTAATTTACTACTTATTTTATTTAATTTTAGTTTTAATCACTTTTTAATTAGTTTTAATTAATAATAATTAAATAAAAATCTAAATAAAATAGTTTTCTGTTTTAAAACTACTTTTTAGTTATTTTATAATTTTAGAAAAATAAATTTTACTTTTCCAAATTATTTTCTCTTTATTTAGTATTTTTAGTAATTAGTAATAATTAATATTAGTTTTTTAATTAATAATAAATATATAAAAAGCCAAAAAAATATATTTTTAAGTTTTAAAATTACTTTTATAGCATTTTAGAGTTTTCAAAATTATTTTGCACTTTTTCTAAGTTAATTTTCATTTTTAGTTTTAATTAAGTTATTTAAATTAGTTTTTAAGTAATATTAAATAAATAAAAAGTAATAAAAAGTAATTAAATATATAAAAAGTTAAGTTTAAATTTACGTTTTTAAACCCTTAGGAATTTAGAATTTAGGTTTTCCCTAGTTGACTTAGTTTTTCCCGAGATTAGCTCGGGAATTTAGGATACGATCCCGTTTTACGTTTAGGTTTTAAATTTCGTGTTTTACGTGATTTTCCGTGCTTTCTGTGTTTATTAGTTTTTACGTGCTTTTATTTGTAGAAATTTAGGGTTCCCTTAGCCTGCATGATTCATTTCACGAATCACGAACACGAACCAACGAACCAAGTCTTAGCCTTCGTTGGGATTACGACCCGGGGATACATATTTACCGGTGCTATCCTCGGACGATATATTGGTTGTATACATATACTTACACCATTTACCAATATATCTAGATTTAGCGCTAGGTGCTTTCGAAACGTTCTTCTGTGCAGGCAAAGCATTCACCTTTGTAGAAACACAATCATCATGAATATCATTAATTAAACATTTCTTGCATCTTAAACAAATAGAGTCATTACATGCATTAGAAATAGTACGTTTGACATTACATTCAGATGAACTATGTCTCTTATTACAAAGCGATAAATTCCTAGGGTGTTCTTCTACTTCTTCAACTTTATTCATGCATCTACTCTTAGAGACAGACGATATTCTATTGTTCCTTGTTTTGCTCCTAGGCATTAGTCTGCTGCTCCTAGAGGTGCTTTCTAATCCTGTAGAAGGTAAGGCACACGCATTAGGATTTATATTGTTGTCCTTTTTATCATCCCTAGATTCTTTAGAATTATCCTTTATGCACTTGTCATTTGTCCTAGATGTGGACGCAGACGCAATAGTGGGACTAATCCTAAAAAGACCAGGTGCAATCACTTTTGGAGTTTCGACAACCGCTTTTCCTTTTTCAACAATCTTATTATTCTTGGGCAAGGGTGTCGAAGTGACTGGTTTTGTCAAATCATTTTTCACATCGACTTTTGAAACAGATTGAGAAATCGACATTTTTGGTTTAACAACCGGTTTTGAAGTATTTTCCTTGTCCGAAGTCGATGGTTTTGAAAACTTAGTATCCACACCCTTTCCTTTTTGACTTTCTAGCTGAGAACTCAAAAGATCATTTTGCGCTTTCATGTTTTTAAAGGCACGCTCATACGACAATTTGTCATACTTGCATTCTTCAGTTTTCCGATCAAGTTGTTTAAAATATGACACATTTTCTTTTTCAAGTTTATTAAGAGCATTTTCATAATTTGAAACAATTGCGGAGGTCTCAGCTCGCAGTCTTTCATCGTCTGAAACAGAATATGTTTGCAAAATAATGGACATAATATCAGTAGACAGAATTGCTTCCAAGAGAGAGTCATTCAAATTTTCCAAAATATTGATGTTTTCACTTGTTCCATTAGCTTCCTTTACCAGGGATTTGTGATCCTTGACGAAGTCAGCTGTTTCTTTTAAAAATGCTTGTTCAAAATGAATTACTCTCGCACTGATGTTATTCAATGGAATAGTAACTTTGGTTTCAAACACCTTTTTCATTTCTTTATGAAAACTGGAATGCCAATTGTTAATACTGATTGTAGTTTTAGACATAACAATCTGTTGGAGTGTTTCAATTCTCTTTTTAACATCATCAAGAATGTCTCTAGCCTCACTTGTGTTAAAAGGATTGTTCGAAGACATTTGTTCCATGTTTGAAAGAGTTTTAGAGACAACTTGTAGTTTTGAAAGCATTTTCTTAACAACTGGTTTTTTGGAAACATTTGGTGTTTGTTTTTGAGGGACAAAAGTGATTCCATTAAGTTTGTTCCATTTGTTGTAATCAATTGGTTTCAAATCTGGATTCTTTTGTTTCATTTTAGTTATGCTCTCTTCAGCAAGTTCTATCGTTTCCTCAGAATCCCGAACAACGGGAGGATCATGTTTATCATATATCACATTTCCATTGTACAAAACATTCTGTTCTTTCTGAGCTTTCTTGAGAGTATAAGGGTTTTCACAACCGATAGCCATTTTCTTCATTGTATGTAAAAACGGGTTTGGATCTTTAATGAGCATATGAATGGTTTGAGCGGAATGACATGTTTTCACAAGCAAATCTTCCAACTTTTTGATTGTTTCTTGTTTCTCAACAATTTCATCAAGAAGATCGTTTTCTCATTTTGAAAAATCTGCTTTCAACTGTTTGTTTTCTTTTTCAAGATCAGAACAAGTTGATTTTTGTTTAGAAAGTTGGTTTTGCAAATCAGAAATTTATGCGTTTAAGGATTTTATTTTCATGTGTGAATTAACATCAAGTGTGTCAAACTTGATTTGCAATTGTTTTTCCCTTGAAACAGAATTTTGATAACCAGTTTCTAATTCTGACTGTCGTTTTTTTATGAAACTCAAAAGCTTTTTCGTTTTCCTTATACCTCCCAAGCTCAGCAGTCAATTTCTCATTCGCGGCCTTAACATCGCGATTGACCTTTTTTACTTTCTCAATTTCAATGATACAATTATTCAATAATGATTTAAAGAGAGCGCGTGTTTCCTCATCATTCGCAGCATGCTGTGAAACTGAGCCTCCACTATGATTCATATCGGGAGTTGCCGAATAAATATTGCTACAAATCGGCGTGTCCAGGTATGTATCATAAGTGGGTGCTGGAGTCTCAGAATGTTGTTCCTCATGAGGAGAAGTATCAAATATAACATTATCATAGCATGGATTGAGTAGTGGTACCTCAGAGAGTGCGTTGGTGTCATAGACAGGAGGTGTGTCAGAATCTGTGTCGTACTTAGCCTCCTGAAGATTTGCTATAAAGATACAGTTTGCGTCGATATCCTCTCGATCTTCCATGTCATCCATAAGATCCATATAGTCATTTTCTTCTGCATTCAACTAAAACCCTGGTTTCTCCTTCTGAGCTAACATCAATGCTTTCTGCAAGTACTCAGGATCTTTCTTCTTCGGCTTAGTGGGACAGTTCCTTGCCATATGACCTACACCTTGATAGTTGAAACACTTAACCAAATTTCCCTGATTCACATTTCCATTTCCATAATTCCCAACAACTGGATCTGCAACATTTCCAACCTGATTACCCACTGCCTGATTTCCAACATTTTGACCCCTCTGATTTCCAACAAACTAACCCATCTGATTCCTTGCATACTGACCCATCTGATTCTGCATATTATGATTACCCATCTGAAGTCCAGTAGCATATCCTTGCTGATTCCCAAAAACTCCAACCATTTGGCCTCCGTTACCCATGTTGAAACTCGGCAGAGCAATCAGCCTGTTGCGAGTGTTTAATGAAATCCTTTGGTTGTTGTTTGTTGGTGTCGAATAGCGTCCTTGGAATGCCTTGGATAACAAAACAAATGCTTGTGTCAAAGCAGCGGTTGATTCATCATTGTCAGTGAACGCTGGTTCTAGGAATTGTGGGTATTGTAGTTGTAGAATAACTTGTTGTTGTTCTGGGTAGAATTGTTGTTGGTACACAGGTATTGGTTGTGGAATGTATGGTAGTTGCATGTTGTTGTGAGTGGATGATGATGATGGTTGATGAAGCGTGGTTTTGCAACCTTACAACAGGTTTTACCTCTCGAGGGATCTCAAGAGGCTTACAACCCCACCAGGCAGTGTACCTGACCGATGTAGTATAGTGTAGTGGTAAGTACGGGGGATTGATCGTTCTCCACAGGGAATAGTGTTCGTTAGGTATGAAAAGCTACTCTAATTAGGTCTAAGGGTGAGGGAAGATTATTTTTGTATTTTTTTATATTTTATGAAAGCAAGTAAAATCTCGGGTTTGAAGGAGTGGGCGGAATTAGTTGCTAGCCAACTAACCCAAAAACTACTATTGCAAATAAAATAAAATAACTAAAACTAAGTGGTTGTGAAACTTATATGGAGACAAGTGTGTTTACTTAGATTTCCTTACTCCCTAACTATCTTTTACCGGTTGGTTAGTGTGTATTAATTGCGTGGATGACGGGTGTATTCCTTAATACCATTCGTGGGGTGGCGTACGTACTTCCCCAACTCTATAAGCTCCTACTTCACTCCTATGTCGAGCCGGCTAAGAAGCTCCTAACATGGGATCATTAGAATTCGCTCATGCATTAAATACAACCATAATAACCTAGTACGCATTGGTTCATGTTTCTTAAGACGTTCAAGCAAGTTACCGTATAGGAGGTTAGCCAGTTTTCTTAAGCCTAACATCGATAAACAATCATCCAATACAATTAATAACACACCAACAACCAATAATCAATAGTTAGGTTTCATTAGATCTAAGCAAACACAAGATAAATCTAGCCTAGCATGTTAATTGAAAGACAAGCATAAGATATAATTAACCAACACATAGACATATTGATTAATTTGAATGGAGACTTATCTTTAATTGAACATGGAAGAATCAAGGGTGAAAAACCCTTGAAAAAGCTGACAAAATCGTCTAGGGTTTGTTCCCAAAAAGTTGCACACTAATGAATGAAAAATAGAAAAGTATATATAGAAAATACACTCTGACGGCGTCAGCTTATACGCTCTGACGCCGTCAGCTCGCCGCCATTAGGGTTCTCGGATGGCCTAGATCTACTTCTGACGCCGTCACTTGTAAACTTGCTCTGGGCCGTCTCTCTTTAGCATTACACCTGACGGCCTAGGATTATTAACACCTGACGCCGTCAGGTGTAAACATCACATTTTCTTCTTAGGGCGTCACGTATAGTCAGAATCCACTCCTTTGTCTTGGTTGGCTGACGGCGTCACCTTGTGACTCTGACGCCGTCAGGAAGGATTTCCAGCATTCTTTTGAGACTTTGTCGTTTTCTTCACTTTATGCTCCAAAAACGTCCAAAATGATGTGTTTTCCAGAATTCTTCTCAAAAGTACCTAAAATGACAAAAGGAACGATTTAGGGCAATATTTGATCATATTAACACGAATTAGGGCTTAAATGACCCCCTAAAACGGGTACACTTTTCACCTCATCAAATACCCTTACACTTGAGATTTGCTTGTCCTCAAGCAAATAGGCTTTTATTCCAATCAAAATATGAGTTAGGGGTCATTTAACACTAATATAAAAGTAATTACAACAAATAGTTACTCGACCCTAATCATAATAAGCACGGAAATCATACACTAGCACCTCACAAATAGTGTTTGGATACTCTCATCTCTCGGGTATTATAAACCTATACAACTACATTTGAAATGGAATAAAATCACTCACTACCTGTCATAGCAAATAGATTACCATAGGCTTGGGAGAGGATCAATTACTCCTCCACCAGGCGTAAGCACCTAAGAAAAACTATCAAAGAGGGCTTTCCAAAGGGTTGTAATGTAAGGTGTAGGGATATGATAAACACGGTTTGGTTGGAATAAAGGTTATTTTACTGGTGGCAAGTTAATTATCATGATCAAATACATGTACTATACAATGTTGCTAAGCCAAGACTCGACTCAACTTAAGCTAAAAACGAAATAACAAAAACATAAACAAGCATAAAAAGAAAACAGGATGGTAGTCCGTATGTTTTTTCTACTTCTCTTTTTCTCATTTTTTTTTGTATTTTTCTAGATTTTTTCGATTTTTTTTTTGCGTACACTCTTGCCCTACCATCCAAAATAATACATCATAGGGGCCTCGGTTCTCCCCTTACACTTGAACTTTTACATACTTTACAAATAACTAATCTAATGACTCGAATTAAGATAATCGAAACACTTGGAGTACTTTTTAAAATATTTAGCACATATGGGGGTAATAATGATGTTCTTCCCCATTACTCTATTACACTAGTACTTTACCCATGAGTCCCAATCGTCCCAAAACAATATGTACAAGATATGACTCGACTTAGCAACCATGTAATCAATTAGATAATTAACAAAGGGTTTAACACAAATGTCGTCACAATAATGTACTAAAGATGAGTGCATACAAGGTGGGCTAAGGCGATTTGGGTGTACATTTAAGTGGGGTGTAACAAATTCTCACTTTGAGTAAGATGCTCAAAGGTCGAAACGAAAAGATAGGCTCTGAGGGGTGTACTAGGGGTATCGTGTACCAAAAATGGGTACAACGCAAAGGGTGTGGGAGCATTACTTGACCAATGTAGCCAACGTAATTATAACAAAAGCACGGGTGTAAAACAAAGGGTTAATCCTAATGCCTCTTATCATGTAGTAGATCTAACTACACGAATGTAGTCTCACTTGTGGATTTGAGATGGTCCTAACGCAAGTTCTAGAATCTAAGTGCTACCGGTACACACATCATAGCATAAATGCTTTTCCTACCAATTCTAGGGGCGAACCTCACATATTTGGGGTGGAAAATTTTTTAGTGGTATGGTTTTTTGTGCTAGTCATATAATTTCCTATCCATGAGACGCTTATTAGGACCAAAGTTTCAATTCTAAATGTTGTAAAAAATTTTAAATTGGTGCTAAAATTGCCCTAACAAATATTTCTTTCGGTTTTATTAAAAATTTACTATCAAACAAACAAAAATCAAGCGCAATTGCATTCTCTAAGGTGTCTTAATTTACCCCCCCCCCCTTACACTTAAACCGAACATTGTCCCCAATGTTCACATAAAAGATGTAAAAGTAATGAAAATGAAAGAATGAAACAAATACTCCCCTGATTCGTTTGGTGTGGATAGTGAGGTAACATGGTTAGATCTTCTTCCAAGAAAGATGAACGCTCAAAGCCTCCCTTCTGAAATATAAATCATCTCCTTGTCCAAAATAAGCTGTTAACCTGAAAAACAATAAAGGCGAACCTCGCGTAAAATCGGCGGTATAATCTATAATAGGATATAATGCTTGTGGAATGAATGGTTTTGTAGAATTCCTGGAGATTATAAGTTAGAGAATCAACAAAACTTTTTATGATTCCGGAAGAAAAACAAAACTTTCAAAAATTTCAGAAAATTACTGCCTGACGCCGTCAGGTTGTAGTGCCTGACGCTGTCAGAAATGATCTGACAGAATTCTCATGTTAAGTTTCTGGAAAAAAAATTTGGAAAAACTATACCTTACTTCCTGGAATTCCTGCAAAAACATCATTATGACTCGATACAAGCATTTGACTCAAACAAGTACTAATATGCATGTTAATTTACATTGTTATGATTTATGTTCATTCGTTCTTATAAACTGATTTAGATTCCCTTACACTTATCTTTTGCAAAATACCTTTATATGTAGTTAAGACGAAGTTAAAAACAAAATAAAGCATTTTCACAAGTTAGTTTTTGAAGCATGAATCAATAACAAGAAAAATAACATACATACGGAAACAAATAAAATCAAACAAACAAATAAATAAACACACAAAGCAAATAAAGCTTGGGTTGCCTCCCAAGAAGCGCTTTTCTTTATTACCGAGTCTTGTAGCTAGACTCAAATTCACCGTACATTACGTGACTTCATCATCAAAAGTTATGTCTTCCTCATTGATCATTTCATTACCACTCTCTTGATAATGTTTGACTCGTTGTATATTCACAGTGAATTCCCTATCCTCGTCATCAACCAACACAACGGCTTCGGTTTTAGAGGAGCTCCTTACAGTAAAAGGTCCATACCATCTAGATTTAAGTTTTCCAGGAAATAGCCTTAAGCGAGAATTATATAATAGGACCTTGTCTCCTTCTAAAAATTCCTTGGGTTTCTTAATCCGTTGGTCATGCCATCTTTTTCCCCTTTCTTTGTATGTAGTGGAAGATTCATAGGCCTCTAATCTCAATTCATCGAGCTCTTGGAGTTGTAAGAATCTATTTGTTCCCGCAACCGTATAATCCAAATTACAAGCCTTAAATGCCCAATATGCCTTGTGTTCCAGTTCTACTGGAAGGTGACATGCCTTGCCATATACCATACGGAACGGGGTTGTCCCGATTGGTGTCTTATAAGCAGTTCGGAATGCCCACAAAGCTTCATCGAGCTTAAAAGACCAATCTTTTCTATTTTGGTTGACCATTTTCTCTAATATCCTCTTTATGGCCCTATTAGTATTTTCGACTTGACCCTTGGTTTGAGGATGATAAGCGGTGGAGAATCGATGAGAGATTCCATATCTTTTCATGACCTTTTCCATTTGAGAGTTGCAAAAATGGGTTCCTCTGTCACTAATAAGAGCTTTCGGAATTCCGAACCTAGCGAACAATTTTTTTTAGAAATGAATAACTACCCTAGCATCGTTAGTCCTAAGGGCTTGTGCTTCCACCCATTTTGAAACATAATCAATGGCCACTAAGATATATTCATTCCCTCCTGAAGATGGAAAGGGTCCCATGAAATCAATACCCCAAACATCGAAAACCTCGCAAACTTGTATATAATTCTGAGGGGCTTCATCTCTCCTAGAGATATTCCCAGCTCTTTGACACGCGTCAGAAGTTTGTATCATTACCTTTACATCACGAAATAATGTAGGCCAATAGAATCCTACATCAAAGATCTTTCGCGCAGTAGTGTTCATTCCGTGATGCCCTCCAGATGGACCTGCATGACATTCTTTCATTATTCTGATAGCCTCATTTTTTGAAACACAACGCTTGATTACTTGATCCTGGTATCTTTGGAATAAGAAAGGTTCGTCCCAAAAGTAGTACTTTAATTGATTGAAGAACCTCTTCTTTTCATGCTTGCTCATATGTTCAGGAATAACTCTGCTTGCTAGGTAGTTAGCATAATCCGCATACCATGGTTCACAATCATTTATTAACATGAGCTGCTCTTCAGGAAATGATTCCCGAATCTCACTCTTGTCAGTCTCAGCAAGACTGGGGTTTTCGAGTCGAGAGAGATGATCAGCCGCAAGATTTTCTGCTCCTTTCTTATCACGAATCTCTACATCGAACTCTTGCAATAGTAAGATCCAACGAATTAATCGCGGTTTAGCGTCCTGTTTGGTGAAAAGATATCGAAGAGCCGAATGATCCGTAAAGACAACCGTCTTAGAGAGGACAAGATATTGGCGAAACTTATCAAAAGCAAATACCACGGCCAATAGTTCCTTTTCAGTGGTGGTGTAGTTTTCTTGAGCAGGATTCATAGTCTTGCTAGCGTAGTATATTGGCTGGAAGTGTTTGTTAAGCCTTTGGCCTAACACTGCTCCAACAGCATAATCGCTAGCGTCGCACATGATTTCGAAGGGCAACTCCCAATTAGGGGTGACCATAATTGGAGCTTGTGTGAGATCCTGCTTTAATCGATCGAACGCATCCTTGCACTCTTGAGAGAAGTCGAATGGGGCGTCCTTCACAAGCAACTGAGTCAGTGGTCTAGCTATCTTTGAGAAATCTTTGATGAATCTCCTATAGAAGCCAGCATGACCTAAGAAGCTACGGATTGCCTTGACGGTGGTTGGATAAGGAAGTTTGGATATAGCTTTGATTTTTGCCCGGTCTACTTCAATTCCACTTCCTGAAATTTTGTGCCCTAGCACGATCCCTTCTTTTACCATAAAATGGCATTTTTCCCAGTTTAGTACCAAGTTAGTCTCCTTACAACGTTTGAGCATTTTCTCAAGGTTAGCAAGACAGCGATCAAAAGAGTCTCCAAAGACTGAGAAATCATCCATGAAAACCTCCATGCTGTCTTCCATTAATTCATGGAAGATTGCTGTCATGCAGCGCTGGAAAGTGGCGGGGGCGTTACATAGTCCAAAGGGCATTCGCTTGTAGGCAAAGGTGCCATAAGGGCATGTAAACGTGGTCTTTTCTTAGTCCTCAGGAGCGATAGGGATTTGGAAATACCCTGAGAACCCATCTAGGAAGCAGTAGTACTCATGTCCTGCTAACCTTTCCAACATTTGATCGATGAATGGGAGAGGGAAGTGATCCTTTCGGGTTGCATCATTCAACTTCCTATAATCGATGCACACACGCCATCCGGTTACTGTTCTCTGAGGCACTAGCTCATCCTTATCGTTCTTCACCACCGTCATTCCTCCCTTTTTTGGTACCACCTGTACAGGACTTACCCATGGACTGTCGGAGATTGGGTAAATTAGCCATGCATCAAGGAGCTTAATGACTTCCTTTTTTACGACTTCCTTGATGTTGGGGTTTACTCGCCTCTGAGGTTGCACGGTGGGTTTATTATCTTCCTCCATGAGGATTTTATGTGTGCAAAAGGTCGAGTCAATCCCCTTGATGTCGGCTACACTCCATGCTATAACTCCTTTGTATTTTTTTAAAACTCCTAGGAGTTTATCCTTTTGTTCACCTTTTAGAGAAGAGTTTATGATTACCGGAAGTTGATCCTCTCCTTGGAGGAAAGAATATTCTAGGTTGCTTGGGAGTTCCTTAAGTTCTAACGTGCGTGGTTCAATGATGGAAGGTTTAAGCTTGTTCTCTGGTTTACGAAGCTCAAGCTGTTCGATTTCTTGCCTGGGATAGAAGCAGACTGCGCTAACATCCATAGTCTTTTCCTCCTCTAAGAGAGGTAAGGGAGTTTCGTCTCGCAACCAACCAACTTCTATTTGTTCATCCGCACAATTGTCAATCACGTCGGTTAGTTCATCGACTTCTCCGATGCAATACAGCCAGTTAGCTGCTTCGAAGGAAAGATTCATTGTGTCCTTGATGTCGAAGGTTAAGCTATCGGCCCCTACTCGTAAGGTTAGTTTTCCATCATGAACATCAATCACAGCACGAGCAGTCGCTAGGAATGGTCTTCCTAGAATGATGGGCACTAGGTCATCTTTCTCCATTTCAAGGATGACGAAGTCAACTGGAAATTTGAACTTCCCTACCTTAACAAGCACATTCTCACATATTCCTAAGGGGTATTTGACCGATCTATTGGCTAGTTGGATGTTCATACGGGTTGGTGTAGGATACTAGTTAACATCACAAACACAAATATACTTGCGGTTTGCCTCGTTGAAGGTAAGAAAGAAAGAAAGAAAGAAATTCTAAAGAGAGAAAGTTAGAGAGAGAAAGAGATGAAGCCTTGAGAGAAAACCAAAAAAAAAAAGAAAATAGAATTATGAGAGAAGGCTTACCCTCTCCAAGGATGGAGAGGGGTTTATATACATGGGTTTTGCCACTTGGGC
>LBNU01038289.1:233143-247572 GCA_014162995.1 Artemisia annua | reverse complement strand
TATATAACAAATAAAGTTAACTAAAACATAAATAGTAATATCTCAGCACCATTTTGATTTGGGAATGAAAGTGATGGAACCCTAATTATGGGTTTTATTAGATCTATGAATACCCTTACTTTTTGTTATTTGATCTTTGATACAAATAGTGTGTTGTTACCTCGTTTCTTGTATCACAAAAATATACGAATAAAGGATTGCAAGATCTATAAACACTTTTGTTTGGAGACAAAAATCGAACTATAGGGTTTAGGGATCGATCGGCTCACCAAGAAGAAAGAGAAGGGAAAGACTTTATGGGTTATGTGTGTGTGTCACAAAAAGGTCAGAACAAATAACCCTTGCCTTTGTATATAATAGCATTATTTAGTATAACTCCCCATTGTTGAGTTTTTTCACTCTTCGTAAGGAACAAGTTGAGAGTGTGGTATTAGGTTACCACTCTCCTCATTCTTTTTTCAAATTAGTTTTCCCAATTTAACTATCTTCACTTCTTCGGCCACAAGGACCCAAGATAGGAATTATGATCTATCCATATCGCACTACCCTAATTATAATCTCCGTATTCTAATCTCCCTCTTCTTTATCTATACTTTGTATATACTTGATTTCTTGCTATACCCATCCTTACCTTAATTGTCTCTATAAATATTCTATGCACCATCGTTAAGTCCTGTTAAGTGTTATGTATCGATATTTAACGTATTAATCTACTTTTATAATATGAATCCTCGGACATAAGAGTGTATATATTCTATCGTCTTTACATATACTTTTGTGATCCTACGCTTCCGCATCTATGTGCTACTCGATATTAGTAATTATATATGATAGTCATGATTATAAAATTCTAACATATACATGCATATTCCTGTTGATATCTATTAAAGTAGTTTTGTAGTAGTCCAATTAAAGGTTAAACCGACTTAAACCCCAGGTAATTTCCCTATGTAAACATTCGTCGGTTAGTGAGATATCAATATAAGCGATTTAGTGACACTTTGTTTAAAAAATCATAATGGTTCACGAATTGCAAAGCACACACATGAGTGTGTGTGGATTTGTGTATACATCGCACCCTGTGGTTGCCTCAATCTGGTCATTCTTAATTTCTTCATGTTGCTTTCTAAATAACAGAAGTATAGAAACGATTTATGATTTATTGAATTGTGTTGATTTGGAATGAATTGTTTTATAGAAACCTAACCTATTTATACTACATGAATCCGTGCTTCAGAAAAGACACAACGATTCATCAAACGTTAAAATACTTCTAACCGTTGTAACCTATCTAAAACGGTTTATACCGTTACTAACAAACCCAGCCCAATACAATGGGTCGGTTTTACAGAATACTTATCATAAATATACACTAAACTACCCTATTCTATTCTTCTATAACATTAAAGGTCCAACATTCTCGCCCCTAATGTTATAGACTACAATCGAGTCTTCTTTCCTTGTCTTTACAGCAATGTTGGTTCAGTGTCAGTGTCATAGATGAGATGTGACTCTTCTTGCTTGTTGTATTTCCATTTCGTGCATTCTTTCGCAAAGTGTCCATGCTTGCCAAATTCATAACATCTGAGCTTGCTTTTGTCTTTAGTTCCTTGACTCGTATTTGCTTTGTGTGCATTCGAATACTTCATGCTTTCCTTGCCTTCTTTGTTGAAATCTTTACCTCGCCATTTACCATAAGTTTTGTTGTTTGAACTTGCCATGAGAAGCTTGTCTTGATCATTTGCCTCTAGTATGTCTTGACTCTTGATTCGTTCTTCATAGGCTGTTAACCTTCCAATGGCTTCCTCAAACGTCATTTCGTCTAGGTCTTGATATTGTTCTATAGTTGCCACGATCGGTAAAAACTTCTTTGGAACAGAGTTAAGTAGTTTCCTTACTAGCACCTTATCTTCCAAAGTTTCACCAAGTCCTCTAAACTTGGCCTTTATACTACTTAACTTTCCTCCATAGTCACTTACTTTTTCGTTTGGTTTTATCCTTAGCGTCTCTAGTTCACTTCTCAAGGTTTGTAGTCGTGCCTTTTGAACAAGATCGGCTCCCAAATGCTTGACTTTGATTGAGTCCCATACTTCCTTTGCAGTCGAGTATTGTGCAACTTGCATTAAAACATCTTCTGGCAATGATTGGAAGATTATTGCCTTTGATGTGTTTTCTTTCTTCTCATTTGTTGCTATTCCTTCTTTCGTAACTATTGTTTCCCATATGCCATATGCCTTCAATATTGTCTCCATCATCAATGCCCATGTCGTGTAGTTTGTTTCGGTCAATTTTGGACATTGTAGTGGAACATTTCCTAGTTCTCGAACTGATGTGTTGTTTGATGTTTTATCATTCTTGTCTCCTTCTACCATGCTTGCTTATAATCAGAACCGAGATGGTTTGTGATTTTCTTGCTCTTGTGTTTGATCAAAAGATCAAATCCCTTACTTGCTACTGGCCAATTTATTAACCAGGTTTTCTTGCTATTTGAACCTAGAAAAAGGCTCGAAACTTGCTATGAACCACAGGGGTTCGGGTTATCTTGCTATGAACCACAAAGGGTTCGGGTTATCTTGCTATGAATCACTAGGATTCGGTTTGACTTACTATGAACCACAAAGGGTTCGGTTTATCTTGCTTTGAACTACAAAGGGTTCGGTTTTGACTTGCTAAGAATCACTAGGATTCGGTTTAACTTGCTATTTTGTATTTGTAATCTAAAGTGAAAAGATTTTTTCTTTAGATAAAAATACAAAACTTGATTTTTGTTACTTTCTTTAATTAATTTTATTTGAAAAAAAAAACAAAAAAAGTACACCACCCCATTCTTAAATATAAATTATAAAAACTAAAAAATAAAATTTATATATAAAAGGGTATGAAAAAGGTTTTGATATAAAACTTACGGGGTGTGTTTTTTTTGCTTATTCCTCTTTTCGGTTCCTCTTTCTGAGTTGAGTGCTCAGATTAGGGTTCTTCCCTTTCAATCGATTGCTGATATGATAAGAAAAGAAATGGTTCCTCCGTTCTTACTTCTCCAGTCGATGTTGTCTTCTCCTGATCAGACTTTGATTATTCTTCAATCGAATGAACAGGTATTCTTCTTCCTTCTTTCTTGCGGTTGATTGATTATAGTTGAATCAAATCTGTTTTTTTTTTGTTCTTCCCTGGATCGATTAGCCTTGGGCTCTGATGCCAATTGTTGCTTTCTAAATAACAGAAGTATAGAAACGATTTATGATTTATTGAATTGTGTTGATTTGGAATGAATTGTTTTACAGAAACCTAACCTATTTATACTACATGAATCGGTGCTTCAGAAAAGACACAACGATTCATCAAACGTTATAATACTTCTAACCGTTGTAACCTATCTAAAACGGTTTATACCGTTACTAACAAACCCAGCCCAATACAATGGGTCGGTTTTACAGAATACTTATCATAAATATACACTAAACTACCCTATTCTATTCTTCTATAACATTAAAGGTCCAACAATCACCCCCCTAATGTTATAGACTGCAATCGAGTCTTCTTTCCTTGTCTTTACAGCAATGTTGGTTCAGTGTCAGTGTCATAGATGAGATGTGACTCTTCTTGCTTGTTGTATTTCCATTTCGTGCATTCTTTCGCAAAGTGTCCATGCTTGCCACATTCATAACATCTGAGCTTGCTTTTGTCTTTAGTTCCTTGACTCGTATTTGCTTTGTGTGCATTCGAATACTTCATACTTTCCTTGCCTTCTTTGTTGAAATCTTTACCTCGCCATTTACCATAAGTTTTGTTGTTTGAACTTGCCATGAGAAGCTTGTCTTGATCATTTGCCTCTAGTATGTCTTGACTCTTGATTCGTTCTTCATAGGCTGTTAACCTTCCAATGGCTTCCTCAAACGTCATTTCGTCTAGGTCTTGATATTGTTCTATAGTTGCCACGATCGGTAAAAACTTCTTTGGAACAGAGTTAAGTAGTTTCCTTACTAGCACCTTATCTTCCAAAGTTTCACCAAGTCCTCTAAACTTGGCCTTTATACTACTTAACTTTCCTCCATAGTCACTTACTTTTTCGTTTGGTTTTATCCTTAGCGTCTCTAGTTCACTTCTCAAGGTTTGTAGTCGTGCCTTTTGAACAAGATCGGCTCCCAAATGCTTGACTTTGATTGAGTCCCATACTTCCTTTGCAGTCGAGTATTGTGCAACTTGCATTAAAACATCTTCTGGCAATGATTGGAAGATTATTGCCTTTGATGTGTTTTCTTTCTTCTCATTTGTTGCTATTCCTTCTTTCGTAACTATTGTTTCCCATATGCCGTATGCCTTCAATATTGTCTCCATCATCAATGCCCATGTCGTGTAGTTTGTCTCGGTCAATTTTGGACATTGTAGTGAAACATTTCCTAGTTCTCGAACTGATGTGTTGTTTGATGTTTTATCATTCTTGTCTCCTTCTACCATGCTTGCTTGCTTGCTTATAATCAGAACCGAGATGGTTTCTGATTTTCTTGCTCTTGTGTTTGATCAAAAGATCAAATCCCTTACTTGCTACTGGCCAATTTATTAACCAGGTTTTCTTGCTATTTGAACCTAGAAAAAGGCTCAAAACTTGCTATGAACCACAGGGGTTCGGGTTATCTTGCTATGAATCACTAGGATTCGGTTTGACTTGCTATGAACCACAAAGGGCTCGGTTTATCTTGCTATGAACCACAAAGGGTTCGGTTTTGACTTGCTAAGAATCACTAGGATTCGGTTTAACTTGCTATTTTGTATTTGTAATCTAAAGTGAAAAGATTTTTTCTTTAGATAAAAATACAAAACTTGATTTTTGTTACTTTCTTTAATTAATTTTATTTGAAAAAAAACAAAAAAAGTACACCACCCCACTCTTAAATATAAATTATAAAAACTAAAAAATAAAATTTATATATAAAAGGGTATGAAAAAGGTTTTGATATAAAACTTACGGGGTGTGTTTTTTTGCTTATTCCTCTTTTCGGTTCCACTTTCTGAGTTGAGTGCTCAGATTAGGGTTCTTCCCTTTCAATCGATTGCTAATATGATAAGAAAAGAAATGGTTCCTCCGTTCTTACTTCTCCAGTCGATGTTGTCTTCTCCTGATCAAACTTTGATTATTCTTCAATCGAATGAACATGTATTCTTCTTCCTTCTTTCTTGCGGTTGATTGATTACAGTTGAATCAAATCTGTTTTTTTTGTTCTTCCCTGGATCGATTAGCCTTGGGCTCTGATGCCAATTAATGCTTTCTAAATNTAGTGAGATATCAATATAAGCGATTTAGTGACACTTTGTTTAAAAAATCATAATGGTTCACGAATTGCAAAGCACACACATGAGTGTGTGTGGATTTGTGTATACATCGCACACTGTGGTTGCCTCAATCTGGTCATTCTTAATTTCTTCATAAACTTATTTTGCATTTATTCACTCACTGTGGTTGCTTTGTTATGGATGATAGAATGCATGTAACATGAAATTGTAAAGAATGGATTTATGGGCCGGATCTGGAAATTTGGAAGAAGACCCAAAGATCGATGGATCTCAACGAGATAAATAGACGGAGCATGCTAGCTTTGGGAGATGAATATCTTGTTTATGGCCAAGCCAAGTAGGGATACGGTCTAGTTGGTCTCTAAGTCATCACGTTTAGGGGTTATATATGTTTAGGGTTTTATGTTTGTAATACATCAATTCTATGTATTTGCCTAATAACGGATTAATGACCCATCTAGACCATGGAAATCGTCTAAAGTATATGTTGTTTAGTTTCTCATTCATTTCTTGTTACTTTATTTTTTATTGTGTTTTACCTAACATTGGAGAATATTGTATTATATTGCATCCCTTATGATTGTGTTTGAATGTTTAGATGCATATCCTACTGTGAACCTTGCATAACCTGATCTATAACTACGTGTTTCTAGATCTTTCCGATACGTAGTAGTCATCATATCTTACTTTCCAATGTGTCAATATGTTTACTGCTGGAAAATATATACATAAATCACAAACAACAATTAATTGCAAATAATGTTTTTGAATATTAAAATTCATAAAAATCTGGGTTTGATTGTGTGTTCAATTTTTTTAAAGAAAAAGGGATATTTGATGGTGGTGGTAAAGGGTGGTGGTGTTGGTTGTGTGGTGGTAGAGGGTGGTTATTTTCTAGATAGTTTTTAAAAATTAAATATAAATTCAACAGAAAATTAAAGGGGGAAGATGATGAATACTTTTTAGGAAGTTAAGTTTTCATTTCCAAATTTTGCCATTGAAATAAAGTCGTGCATTGGGAACCAGAGTTTGTCAGATGAATTATTTATTGGGAACAGTGAAATTATGATTATACCCTTCGGTTTAGTCCAACTAACAGGAGAACTAACGACCGTTAGCATCTCAGTGACTATTTTGCAAAAAATGTAAACATTAGTGGTTTTTTGCAACAAGTTTCGTCTTGGTGCAATCCGCCTTTTCGGAAAACATTAGAGACGAAATTTGCAATTTACCTTAAATTAATAATTAAAAAATAAAACTACTTTGCTTTCTCTCGAATAAATTATTTATCAACTTTTAAAATAAACTTTTTAATAAAATATTTCTTTTCTCTTACATTATTACTTTCATTCTAAACCGAATCCAAATCTGATTCCAAATCCTTTTACAAACCAAACGGACCCTTAGTGTGTTATGAACATATTACACGAAGTTCGAACAAAGGTATTTCAGGTAAACCCAAACATATCCTGACCCGTTTTGGCCCTTCCCAAACTTACCCAATTTTACATGTTTCTGACTTAGTATGCTGAAATTACCAATTATTCCATCTCTATTGAAAGTAAGATAGTGGGTTCCGTTGTTGACAAGTTAAAAGTAATCTGTGACATATATCCTCATTCATTTTATTTTTTTTGCTTATTTTTTTTATTAGATTATAATTGAATCATATTTTAGGTCGTATGTTTTTGTCAAAAAAAAATTAATTATTCCAATCCTGTGTTATGACTAACCTTTCATGGTCAAAGTTGTCATAAGAAACTTGTTACGATTAAGCTATAGTGATTACAAAATTGTCATTTCTAACTCAAGCATGTTAGTATTATGTTAGTATTGCACAATATACTTTTAGCAATATTGTATTTGAATATTAGAAGTCTTGAATGATGGAGATATGAAACATATACATACAATTCATTTTTTTTGAGAAAATCTTTTTAGTTAACTTGAGTATAAAAAATATTAGACACAAATGCATATATATGTAGTAGTGGTGCATATAGAGGTATTTAGACGCGTATATGCAAGTGCTAATGGTTTAACTTAGATGCACATGTATTTGTTCAAAAAAAATTGCTATCACTTTGTGTTAATTATATAATTTTTCTTTTATCTAATCGTGTATATAATGACTGTATACTTCTTATAATCGTGTATATCATGACTACGTCTTTAATTTCCATCATCTAATATTTAAAATTATTCATGAAGATAACCCGTCTATCGGGTGCACTTGAGGCTGGTTCACATAATAATACACGTTTTTGTCACTTTCCTTAACCGTTAGGCCAACTAACATTATATTAATTATTTGTCTAGTCTGCTCCACCCCCAACTTGTACGAATTAGCTTTGGTTTCTTTGGTTTCAAGCACTAGTTAACAGTTTCCTTAACGGTTAGTTACCATTTTCTTTTTGGTTTCTTTGGGTGGATAAAATAATTGAACATTTGAACTTGTATAAAATATATAGTTATTACTAATTAATGATGATGATTTTAGATATAAAAAACTCAGATTATATTATACAGGCATGCGTTTCTTTGGTTTTAGACTTTTACTTTAGGCTTTATCCATAATCTGATATGTAGACACATAGTTGTCTCTTTTATAATCTATGGGAGGTGATTTACACACTCCCTTAACTGATTGGGGCACTCAAAAGTATTGTATCTTAACATTCATATCCTTGCAGGGTGAACATGAGTAAAAGTGTTCTATGGGTATATATGTCAAGACTTAGGATCAAATGAGAAGAAACCTTACAATGAGAAGAATGAGAAATAACTATAAATACACATTAGAGATGCGTCGACTTGAATTAGATGCATCCCTAATCTTTTAGATGCACCCTAATATATTTCCTAGCTAGAAATTAGATGCATATACATATATTAGATGCATTTCATCAAGTTAGACGAATCCTTTGTATTTTACGCCCTCTACGAGTCAAATTTGTTGCTAGTACTACTTTACATCGTTTTCACTTCAAAATCACTTTCGAAACTAAGTAAGATGCATATAAATGAATAGAGATGCATCTAATTCAAGTCGATGCATCTCAACTATGTGGTTATAGTTATTTCTCATTCTTCTCATTTTAAGTTTTCTTCTCATTGCATCCTTACCCTATATGTCAATACATAATATGTTTGAGTGTCTCAATCACTTTAAGGAGTGTGCAAATCACCTCCCATAATCTATGTTTAATGGTAATATTAAATTTAGTACAAATTTGTACAGTAGTTCTTTACGTACATTTTATTAACGCCCGCATAATCAAATGCTACGTCATTTTATATACTTAACGAATAGACTTTTTTTGTGGCTGGTACTTGCTTAACTGATGCAATCATAAAATTATAGTCAAAAATATAGCATCATACGGACGAAAAAGATATGTATTACACACATGTATGAATCAATTTAGTATGCGATCATTGTAAAAATATGGTTATACTTTTATTAGTAAAATTATATTACAATAGACAAGAATAAAATTAACAATAATTAAACAACAAAAAATTAATTACAGACAAAATGAGAGTAAAGCTAAAGATAAACTCTTATTAAAAAAAATTGGTCAAGACATGAGGCTCGTGTTTAGCACGATTCTTTTAAAACAAATTCGTTGTCTGTTTTTAAAGATACAAACGTTAAAACAGATTTATTGCAAGACGTAACAAACTTGAGGTGATTTAAGATATGAAAACATAATTAAATATTGAAACATGCAAGATATAATTATAACACAAGTGGAAGCAGTAATCACCGAATGAGGATGCATACAAGTCATCTGATTAATCTAATTTCAATAAAAGAATAAAAACATGTGTATCTTTTATTGGTGATTACAACAGTAGTAAACACGGATGGTGATTACAAGAAAATGTTGTAACTTTAACAAATCAGAACCCAATCAAGAATTCCTCAACAACAGAAACTTCCTTCTAAGAAGTTGTAGATATACGTCTTGGGAACCTGCACAAAAAGTTTCATTAAAAACGGAAAACTAACGAATCAGGAAAGTCCGTTTTACCACATGTATGTCAAGGTGTCCAGATTCTATGTTGCGTTCATCAAGAAAGAATGAATACTAATCTTGTGGGATAAAACTCCAAGCAACAAATATAGATTGCCTATTTGGTTAGTCCAATCAACATCATAAGGATGTTAGTCCTTATTCAAGAATAATTATATCGATCTTTACACCTTATGGATCAAGAGCAAAACCCTAGACGGGGTGTTTTTAGGGAGGCAATTAGTTAAAGGATTTTATGTGTGAAACAACACAACAAGCTTTCACAACTTACCTTCACAGAACTGCCAAATGGTCGCACCGATGCACACTAAACAGTATGAGCAAGCAGAAATAAGAAACAAGTATACGAAATGAAATAAGAGGAAATGGAAATGAAAATCCAGTAGTATTTTTATTTGGTGGTTGAACTGTTATTACCCGAAACTTAATATTTATCAAGGGATAAATATTAACGGGTAATTAATGACAAGAAACAAAACAAACAACCTCTAAGGGTTATCTGTTAGTCGTTCGACCGAAACCCTAAGAGCGGGGGTTGTTTGTTTCCTAAACAAACTCGGATACTTGTCCTACAAGTATTCTAGATCCTTCCTAGCTCTCCTATATATACAAAGGGTCTTTGAAGGATCCTCATAACTCACACACTAACCATAAAACTCTCCCTTCTCCTCTCTCTGCCCACATTCGACTGATCTAAGGGGTCTAAACCCTTCAGTCGATTGTTCACTATCCTTAAGTCGACCGGAAGTTGATTTAGGGTTTACCCGGTATTTCATATCTTGCCTAACTTACTTAGGTTCGAGCCCTGTTCTACTTGTGCAATATCGGTGGATACCTGACATAACTTGAAAGTTAGGTTTTCTCTCGATAACCATAACTTGGTCAATCAACAGACAAGGAAGGCAAACCCGCACATCAAATTCATTCAGGAGCTTACGCAAGCAGGATAACAAGTAAGTATTCTATAAACACCCTTCTTATGTATTTAGGATTATCTTATATCCATGGTGATGACATCAAATAGTCCTAATATTTAAGTATCAATTTCCCCCTAATATGCTCATTATTTATATTATTTTTAAGGATATATGCTTTGATTTCTTTATATTTCGTTTTCAGGTTATAAATGAGCATATGAGCTAAAGAGACGCGGAATTGGAAAAGAACTTACAAAGATACACATTCAAGTATGCTAAGAAGAAGCTACGGCGTAACTCACACTCTCCTTTACGCCTTAGCTAAGAATTCAAACATGAAGACTAAGTCAACGATGATCAAGGGTTACGGCGTAACAATTTGAAGACTTAGAAGAATATCGCAATGAAGGCTACGCCGTAATCATGATGAAGAGTTACAGTGTAGTTATGGAATAGTACGTGATCCAAGATTATGACAAGATTACGGCGTAACCACACAAGAGGATTACGACGTAAGTGAAACCCTAGGCAGCTACGACGTAACCAGTTACCACAATTACGTCGTAGCCATTGTCAATGGATAATATCGTTTCACGATTACACTAGTTACGGCGTAACCAACTCATAGGGTTACGCCGTAGCTATGTCGGGATTATAAATACCAGCCCTAAATCTGCATTTGACACAAATTCTACACCACCAAAAGTCAGAGAACGAAGGGAGGTTTTAAAGGGACGATTTACAGCAGCATATGGAGCATTTCTAAAGGAGAGATCACGCCATAACAACCATAAGTTTAAGCTATCATTGTTTTAATTACGTTTTCGAATTCATGTCTTCCATTTACATGTAAAACATTGATTTGGCTGTATTTTATAACATGATTGGCTAAGCACCTTTGGTGCTAGCCTAGTTTTGATTCTTACATTGTTTTGATTATGTTTTCGTACTTTTATTATTGCTTCTAGTGTGTGCATGCTTAGTTTATCATTGATCCTCTAGTTTCGGTAGTTTAAAAGAACCGGTTGTACTTGGTACAGTAGGAGAATTGACCACATGACCTTAGTGTAGTTAGGTTGCGAGGGACTACCAATTCCTTGTGTGCTATTTGACCACAGGATCACCCTTCGGGTTGGATAAACTAAAGAAGTTAGAGATGCGTGGTCTAAGATCTGAGAATCCGGATCACACATCAGAATGAATCTAGCATTTAGTGACACTTAATGACTCAAACTAGTCTACCGTACGTCCGCTCACTTACAGAGGGTCGTGCCTTTGGTTACGGACATGATTTTAGGGAGATAGGCTAGGCGAATCGACCAAAGGTGTCTAGTGACTATCGTCGCCCTTAATTGAGAACATAGTTATAACAATATAGTATGACCAACTAGGCTAGTACACTTTCTCTCCATTGCTCACAACTTTAATTTACTTTCAGTTTACTTTCATTTCTCTTTATTAGTTTAATTAATCATTTCAAATCAATTCTCTTTTAAAACGTGACATAGACTTAAATTAGGATCCATCACACATAGCTCTTGGGACGACCTCGGTTTTACCAATTACTATTCTATACACGATTGGGTACACTGCACGTTAGTGCATTTAGGTAGACCATAGGTAAACGAGACACTTTATAAATTTAAGACCTGGTCAGTAAAACCTACATCACATGGTTAGGTAATGATCATAACTGGTCATGAATCTTTGGTAGTATGGCCATGTTATCTATTTTATTCCGCTGCATATGTTTTATTCGCCATGTGGGTGACACCAGAACCTTGCAGTGGTATCAGAGCCACCCTAACTACATATAACCTAATTGTAGTTCTTAGTAGTTGCTTTTTAGGGTTTACATGATTTGGATGACAACTAGTGTTAGGAACACGTTTTATTAATTATCAAGTTTCGGTCATTTGTAATAAGTAATAGGTTGCTTAGTTATTTATTATGTTATGTTTTATGTTACATGAAAGGCCCTAAAGCCCATTAATGCTTAAGAAGCCCACGTTTAAGCTAGATAGGGAGGAAGGGAGTGTTGCCCTAATCCTTCCCTATAAATAGACATGTTATGTATCTCTTACAATTGTTGGTTATTTGATATATGTAGTGAAACCCTTGCTTATTTATCTTACATATCTTATAATCTTCCAAACTCTCTTCTTCATCTTATTTCTATCATTGTTATACTTGTGTAATCACAATATGGTGACCTAACAGGTGGTATCATACGCCTAATAGTGATTGAAATATTGTTCTTTAGTTTTTTTTTAGTTAAATTCATATTTTTAATATTTTTTTTTCTTTTTCAAGCATTTTTCTTTGTTTCTTACACTCAAATCTTGAAGCTTGTAAAGTTTTAAGATTGATATAGTGTTTAGAAACCTAGATATTGCATAAAAGTTTGGTACTTTACTAGTTTCTAAGGGATTTTTTCTAGTTTTGGTTCGCATAACCTTTTGAACAAGTCCATTTTCGTTTTTAGTATTAAATTTATAAACATTATTGTTCCTTAAGTGTTTTAGACGAAATTTGCTCAATAGAAACTAGTTAGAATCGTGTTTTTCAAGCAAACTTTGTGATTTTTGTACAAACAGTACTATTTACGCGTAAGACAGTACAAAAATTGCCTTAATTTTCGCAGAAACTGGTCAAAACCCATTTCTTACGCGTAAGATTGAACAAAACCCTTATCTTACGCATTAGATTGGTCAAAACCCATTTCTTACGCACAACCCTAGTCACGCCTAAGTGTTGGAAGGTTTCACAGAAGTTGTGACTCTTACGCAGAAGGTTCAGAATTCTTACGCAGAAGTCTTTAGTTTTACACAGAAGTGTGACTCAGTACTTCCCTCGCTTGGATAAGCTTGTGGAATACTTTGACTTGGGATATCTTTCTAACTTGGACAAGTTTGAAAGGTTTGTTTGGTTTCTAAAACCTTACGCGTAAATATCAACTTACGCATAAACCAAAGCTTACGCGTAAAAACAAAGCTTACGCCTAAACATACTGTTTACGCATAAACTTTCACTTTACGCATAACCTAACGTTTACGCATAAGATCAACTTTACGCGTAAAGATCAAGGTTAACCATAAGATCAAGGTTTTCTTTCATCTAAGGAACTTACATTTCAATTATCTACAAAGATCCATCATTCCACACAAGTTAACAATCATGTCTCGACCACTATACTACAACTATTTTCATCAACATCAGTAGTATCCTCAACAACAGCAGTATCATCAACAACAGCAGTATCCTCAACAACAACAATATCATCAACAACCGTATCAACAATAACAACTCTTCATGCAACAACATCAATTCCACCCACAACAATTTCCACAACAACAACCATTCTTACAACAACCAATGCAATCCCTTCCAGTACCAACTTAGTAGACACATTGGTTTGATAAAAAGTGTGAGGCAATCACAAGCCAGCAATCTCGACATGAGGCAGGGTCTCTTGACATCCCTCCAATGCTAACACCAGGCAACTACGTTCAATGGGCTAGTCGCTTCTTACGGTTCATTGAACTAAAGAAACCTCATGGCAAGTATATGAAAAGGGTAATCCTAGAAGGTCCATTTCAATGGCCTAATACAACGGTTCCAGGAGATGCTGCTACATAACCAAGACCTGACACAGAAACCCCTGTTCCTGAATCTCAGCTTACTGCAGAACAAATACTTCATCGTGAAGCCAATGAACTTTCTATGATCTACATTCTTCAGGGAATACCTAATCCGATCTTTTGAAGTATTGATGCTCAGAAAACTGCTAAGGGTATATGGGAACATGTTCATCTCTTAATGGAAGGCACAGAATTGAACAAGAAGACATGGAATCTGTAACACCCCCAAAATTCGTACAGCGGAAGACTTACAAGCTTTCGGGGTGCTACGCGAATTGATACCATCACAAGGATAACAAGATAGCATAGATATTAATGTAAACCAAAGTAAGCAAAAGTCAAAGTTTACATAAATCCATGGGTTTTAGATAGGTAAGCCCAAAATAGATAATAGAAAACAGGTCTTTATAAAAGAAATATCAGAGTTTCCATCGATGTCTCAAACCAAGCCAAGATCTAAGCCACATTGCCGTAGTCCAAGTAGTGAAAGCTAGACTTCTAGTTACCTGAGAAATACATGCTTAAAAAGGTCAGCTTTCGCT
>LBNU01038289.1:159205-175067 GCA_014162995.1 Artemisia annua | reverse complement strand
CACCAAAAAACACAAATTGAAGAATCGTCAATTGCGCAAGCATATCCGAAAAAGAAAAGCGGTCTTAAAATGAACCTACTGAATTTCTAAACAAGGTACGATACTTCCGACAATTATTTAGATGCTTTATTTGGTTGTTTATTTCAGTGTTTACATTTGGTTGAGTTTCTGAGTAAAAGCTTTGTATACCATGGAATGCACTCTAAAGTGTTTGATGGCAAATGTGTGGAGTGGAAAGTATCATACGTGTTGTATCACCAGTGATATTTGAAGTTAACTGTATATGGTATTACTCACTAGAAGTTTTGTATCACCAGCTGATTTTGAAATCTGGTGGAGTGAAAAAGTATCATTACGTGTGATCACGGTGATTTTGAAAGTTAAACATATACTCATGTGATTATCACTTATAGATATTTGGTTCTTCACCGGATTATTGAAATGTGTGAGTGAGGAAAAAGTATCAATACGTGCTGTGCAATCCCAGTGTATTGAGTTGAACTGTATAGGTATTATCATAGAGAATTTGTATTTGACTTTAACACGTGCAATCCATAAGCCACAGGGAAAATTGAAGAAACCAAATTCGACATCTAAAAAATGATGAATACTTTAATTCTTACTTATAGAAATCTATTAGTGTGCATACTAGTAATTTTTGATAATCTGCAGATTTTTTAATGATTATGAAATATTTGGTGATGCTTCTGTTTGATTTGTGGTGGAATGTTGTTTAATTTAATGGATAGATTAGTGCATATTTCAAAAAGGTTATTACCCGTTTATTTTTTTTTTTTTTTGTTTATTTCAAAATAATCAATATTTGCTGTTTAGTGTGAAATCACCTGTGATATAACAGTAAATTATTGTTGAAAAAACAAAAATTATTGTTGATTGGTTGTAATCTATTGCGATACACATATAGTTTGCTTGAACTTATTGATTTTGAAAACAAATGAACTATTTACATAACAAAACATTAAGAAAAAATATTTGAGCAGATTGAATCGAGACCTATGCAAAAACACCTATCAACGAAAGATAACAAGTGCATTGTCGTTGGTAAGAAGCACAAGATATCAACAAACACATTAATTGAGAATGCTCAAACACCTGGAATATCACAATTCCTCCCTCACCTCAATTTATTCAACAAATAGAAGAAAGCTGACACCACATGTATATTCACCAGTGATATCACCTGTGATATCACTTGATATCACCTGTGTGACTATCACAGGTGTTTTTATCACTGTGAATCACATGTGATATGTAGATCACATGTATATCAAAGTTTCCCCCGAAAGCACCTGGTAACTTAAAATGAAGGTGTTGGTTGATGAACTAATGAGAGGACGATTGTTGAAGAACAAAAAAGTAACAGAACAATTTGATTGAAATAGTTCCATGTATGTTTTAACACTATGCTAAATCTTTGGTTAGTAAATATACAATGCCTAATGATAACAATTATGTTTCTATATAAATAATGTGTTATTAACTGAGATTACCCACTAAGGAATGTGATATTATCACAGAGCCGATAATCAACTTCATAAAAAAATTATGATTTTAATTTTTGTTTCTCCTAACATATATGTGTTATTCATTGGATACCTTCCAACCTAAGAATGTGAAATTCACATATTCTTTATCAAATGTGATAATGAATTTGTATTTTACCAAATGTATATGAAATAATAATAAACATCAATTGTCATATTACGCCAACTCAGGCCTCCGTGCTTTTCGAATTGCCTGAACTTAAACACTTTCCTTTACCTTTTACATGGTATTTTTTTTTTATTTTTATTCACAAGTGTACTAAAAGTTGAAGCTCGTGTAAAACTGAAAGTAATTTTTAACAATCCATTAAATATTTGAAAAAACAAAACCAGAACCGCAAACTCCTCAAACACTTATGAAACAGATATCACAAGTAATACTACACATATATGCAAACATATTTTAAAAAAAAAATATCACAAGTGATACTATACATATGAACCAAATATCACCAAGTGATACTACACATATTGATGCAGAACAGATTTAAAAAAAAAAAAACTTAATATTCACAGGTGATACTATACAAAAAAAGAAAAAAAGGCTTTATATAGTTGGGAGAATTAAGGTTAAGCATATTAAATCTTAGATTAGTCTAAACCATTAGATCAAAAAGGATGGATGGTGAGGATTTATCCCTTGGTATGCATCAAAATAATACTCCTGTGGTCCTAAAATAGCCGTTCAGTTATTTTGGAATGTTTAAAAAAAATATCCACGTAACTATTTTAAAATGTCTGAAAACAAGTGTAGTAAGTGAGATTTTAAAATTTTGTGTGTTTTAAAAGACTCTTAAAATAAGTGTTTACATTATTATTTTAATATGTTTCAAACAAGTTTAGTAAATAGAATTTTTTTCTGCTAACTAAAAGTAAAAAATTATTTTGAAACTGTGTTATATAAGGCTACCTCTACTTATTTCTGAGCTTTTGGATCCATAGTGTGTTGGTCAATGAAGGAAGCTGAATTAGAGTTCTTATCTATCTTTAATTATATAAAACAACAAAAGATGTATTGTAATATATCCAAAATTTGACATCTATATATCAATAAAATAAAGAAAAAGTTCAATTAAGGACTTTTATTTTAATGCATATGGAGGGACTAATCCTCACCATCCGAATCATTTGATTTGATGAACAAGATCAAACGTTAAAAAACATTAGCGTCCACCCTTTCCACCCCCATCTTTTTCAATTAAATTACATTGACACCCCTTCTTTTTAAAAATTGCATATCTCAAAAATCGTAAACTGTTAACATTCAAAAATTATACCATCTTCACGAGCATTTAATTATATTTCAATAGAGAGATACTTTCATATATTTTCTACAATCTTTTTTTTTCTAGGTGCAGTATTTTGCTTGATATATCACCTGTGATATAACATTAATTTGTAAGTTCGAACACTAGACAATTCGACTAATCAACAGGATATAACTAGGGAGTAAAGAGATTCTAAGAAAATACACTTTACCTATCAAACGAGTTCTTACCAATTTACTTTTCCGCATCTTTAGTTTAATTTAGTTTTAATTATTAGTTATAAAAACCAAACTCTTCAAACCTCGAGATTTTACTTTGCTTTCTTAAAAATATAAAAATACAAAAATAATCATCCTTCTACCCTTAGACTTAACTCGTAATACACTTCGAGCCTACCCAAACTATTCCTCTAAAGAACGATCAATCCCCCGTGTCTTACCTATACTACACTACTACGGTTAGGTACTTTGCTTAGGAGGATTGTAAAACTTAGTGTGTTTACAATTATCTGCATCAGTCCCATTCTCTTATATTGGTTTGACTCTTGGAGCGAATATGCACTTGACTGCGAATTGGCGGCCTTTAATTGATAGGTTTCGGGTTAAGTTTATCGGCGTGGAAAGCTAGTATTTATCTATTAGGGGTCGTTTAACTCTCATAAAGTCGATTTTAGAAAGCCTTGGGATATATTATATGTCCATTTTTAAATGCCCAGAATCTGTCATTACTTCTCTTGAAATTGTGCGCTTCTTTCTTCTAAGGGGAAGTAGGCAGAAAAAGAAGATGGCGTGGATTAAATGGGAGAATGTTATGTCCTCTTTTGATAAAGGTGGGCCGGAAATTGGGAGTTTAAAAGTGTTGTATCTCATTCTTCTGAAAAAACGGAGATAGAATTCGTCAATAATCCGGATTCTTTATGTGCTCGGGTGATCAAAGTTATTTATGGGGTGGAAGCGGGTGTTGATTAATAAATGGTGATTGCAATGGTGTTTGGTCCTCTATTATTTCGTCTTATGTTATGCTTCATGATCGTAATATTCTTCCGATATATACTTTATGTCATAAGTTGGGAGATGGTTCTTCTATTCATTTTTAGAAGGACATTTGGAATGGTAATGGTCCTTTGATGTCAAGGTCTAATCGTATGTGCCATTTAGATGTAAATGTGGATTGTTTGCTCTCGGATCAAAGAATTAATGATGCATGGGTTTGGAATTGGAAGAGACAAATCATGGGTTCGCGTAATGAAGCTGCTTTAGCCTTGTTAGTTTCGGAATTGGGGTAGGTTCAATTTTCGGATAGTCCAGATTCGTGAAGTAGGAGTTTGGAGGATGATGGTACTTTTACAGTTCATGTGACTAGAACTTACATCGATGCTTGTATGTTGCCTTCAACTTCCCCTAGCATGACATGGTTGAAAGTGTTGCCCCGAAAGGTTACTGTTTTTATTTGGCGTCTTATTTTGGATAGACTTCCTACTCGGTTAAACTTATCATTGAGGGGCCTCGAGATCCTTTCCATTGAATGCCCGATATGTAACATTGGTATGGAATCAGTTGACCATGTTTTCTTTGTATGTGAGTTGGCTTATAACATTTTGCGTTTGGTTCGTGTGTGGACCAACATTGATATGCCATTGTTTTCTTCTTGGTTCGATTGGTCTCAGTGGTTCGAAGATTGGAGAGCTTCAAAAAGTGATAAAGAACGAGTTTATGTCATTACGGTGGCTTTGGTTTTGTGTTTATGGCGGTATCGTAATAGCGTTGCTTTTTCTTCAAATTCAACGAGGAAAAGTGATCTTTTTGATTCAATCCGTTTGTTTTCTTTTTCTTGGCTTAAAAATCGAGGTCGAAAAGTTAATTGTTGGAACTCTTGGCTTATAAAGCCTTTGTAATTTCTCTTCTACCTACATGCTAGAGAGTTTGTTTTTATTGAAATCATTGTTCTAAAAAAATAGTCTCACATACATTTGTAGTGTATATATCTTAATATACATTCACTACTTTTAGAAGAACTTAATATATTATCCTGTAACTCCGATTACTATGGTAGACTAGACGCGTTCATGTGGTCTATTTTGCCCTAAAGATTTACTATATATATGTGTATGAGTTTGAGATGATATAAGAATGGGAATGGTAATTATATGAATTCCCAAACCCAACCATTTGGCTGTGTATTAGGTATGCCTAATTTTTTTTCGTGAATATAAAACTCATTTACTTAAACTCATAAGCATACATATTAAAAACACTATATCAGGATCACAACTTCAAACACCCCCAACAAAAGTCAACCATGGTTTGATCTAAATAAATAAATGTAAAATAGGCCAAGTATATTAAGACAAGATTCTTAAAGGTTTGCTAGATCATCTATCCACTCAAATATATAGACATAAGAAGACATTAATTAATACCATATTTGGTGATGGTGTGATGATAAAAAGGAAGAGCATATGAAGTAATATCATGGGTGATTGTAATATCATGTCACCTGATAGAAGCTTGTATGAGTTACCATTATACCCTTCATTTCGTAGCCATTTCTTCATCTTTTTTATAGAGAGGTGAATGAATAAGAATACTAATTCATACAGACATACAATACTAGTGAGACTTGTCAACATTCTTTGTTATTACTTATTGGCTATGTTTGGCGACACGTAGCAGTAGCAGTAAGTAGTAAGCAGTAAGCAGTTGGCAGTAACAGTAAGCTGTAAGCAGTAAGCAGTAGTTGTTTATTTAAAAAACATGTTTGGTAACGTAGCTGTAGCAGTAATTATAAAGTGTAAAATTACAAAAAAGGTCATATACACATTAAAATAAAATAAATGATTAAACAAATGGGGGTATATATGTAATTTCAGTATCTAAACGCTTGGAGCAATTCTGGAAAGCTCGTTCAAGAAGCATTTCATTTTTGAGCGGTTAGGATAGTTTCAACCGCTTGTCGCTCCTAAACGCTTCCTTAACGCTTGTTGCCAAACATGACCAATGACATACCATACCTCATGACTGCGAATTGGCGGCCTTTAATTGATTGGTTTCAGGTTAAGTTTATCGGCGTGGAAAGCTAGTACTTTATCTATTAGGGTTCGTTTAACTATCAGAAAGTCGATTTTAGGAAGCCTTGGATATATTATATGTCCATCTTTAAATGCCCAGAATCTGTCATTACTTCACTTGAAGTTTTGCGCTTCTTTCTTCTAAGGGGAAGTGGGGAGAAAAAGAAGATGGTGTGGATTAAATGGGAGAATGTTATGTCCTCTTTTGATAAAGGTGGGCCGGAAATTGGGAGTTTAAAAGCATTTAATCTCGCTCTTCTTCAAAAACGGAGATGGAATTCGTCAATAATCCGGATTCTTTATGGGCTCGGGTGATCAAATTTATTCATGGGGTGGAAACGGGTGTTGATTTAAAAAGGGTGTAATTGCAATGGTGTTTGGTCCTCTATTATTTCGTCTTATGCTATGTTTCATGATCGTAATATTCTTCCGATAAATACTTTATGTCATAAGTTGGTAGATGGTTCTTCTATTCATTTTTGGAAGGACATTTGGAATGGTAACGGTCCTTTGATGTCAAGGTCTAATCGTATGTGCCATTTAGATGTAAATGTGGATTGTTTGTTCTCGGATCGAAGAATTAATGATGCATGGGTTTGGAATTGGAAGAGACAAATCATGGGTTCGCGTAATGAAGCTGCTTTAGCCTTGTTAGTTTCGGAATCTGGGTAGGTTCAATTTTCGGATAGTCCTGATTCGTGAAGTTGGAGTTTGTAGGATGATGGTACTTTTACAATTCATGTGACTAGAACTCACATCGATGCTTGTATGTTGCCTTCAACTTCCCCTAGCATGATATGGTTGAAAGTGTTGCCCCGAAAGGTTACTGTTTTTATTTAGCGTCTTATTTTGGAAGACTTCCTACTCGGTTAAACTTATCATTGAGGGGCCTCGAGATCCCTTCCATTGAATGCCCGATATGTAACATTGGTATGGAATCAGTTAACCATGTTTTCTTTGTATGTGAGTTGGCTTATTACATTTAGCGTTTGGTTCGTGTGTAGACCGACATTGAAATGCCATTGTTTTCTTCTTGGTTCGATTAGTCTCAGTGGTTCGAAGATTGGAGAGCTTCAAAAAGTGATAAAGAACGAGTTTATGTCATTACGATGGCTTTGGTTTTGTGTTTATGGCGGTATCGTAATAGAGTTACTTTTTCTTCAAATTCAATGAGAAAAAGTGATCTTTTTGATTCAATCCGTTTGTTTTCTTTTTCTTAGCTTAAAAATCGAGGTCGTAAAGTTAATTGTTGGAACTCTTGGCTTATAAAGCCTTTGTAATTTCTCTTCTAGCTACTTGCTACAGAGTTTGTTTTTATTGAAATCATCGTTCTAAAAAAATAGTCTCACATACATTTGTAGTGTATATATCTTAATATACATTCACTGCTTTTAGAACTTAATATATTATCCTATAACTCCGATTACTATGGCAAACTAGACGCGTTCATGTGCTCTGTTTTGCCCTAAAGATTTACTATATATGTGCATGAGTTTGAAATGATATAAGAATAGGAATGGATAATTATATGAATCCCAGACCCAACCATTTGGCTGTGTGTTAGGTATGCCTAATTTTTTTCATGAATATAAAACTCATTCACTTAAACTCATAAGCATACACATTAAAAATACTATATCAGGATCACAACCTCAAACACCCCAACAAAAGTCAACCATGATTTGATCTAAATAAATAAATGTAAAATAGGCCAAGTATATTAAGACAAGATTCTTAATGGTTTGCTGGATCATCTATCCACTCAAATATATAGACATAAGAAGACATTAATTAATACCATATTTGGTGATGGTGTGATGAGCAAAAAGGAAGAGCATATGAAGTAATATCATGGGTGATTGTAATATCATTTCACCTGATAGAAGCTTGTATGAGTTACCATTATACCCTTCATTTCTTAGCTATTTCTCCATCTTTTTTTCTAGAGAGGTGAATGAATAAGAATACTAATTCATACAGACATACAATACTAGTGAGACTTGTCAACATTGAGTACTTATTATCTACTAGTATAATTGATTGATGTTATCCTATAAAGAAAAAGAGAACCACTGATACTACTTTTCAAAATTTCAGCCATGACATACCTCATGACTATAGGGTATGTTTGGCGAAAGGGCTGAGGCTCTGGCTAGGATTTATTTTATAAGCTGAAATTAAAATTTGTATTTTTGTAAACTTGTTTGGCAAATTTGCTTAAGTTTAGGCTTATTATTGTAAAATTACTAAAAAGGACATAATTAAATGAGTTATTGTAAATATTAGATATTTTTGTAAGTAAATAAGTAATTTAGTTTTCAAAAGCCCCGTTCTAAAGTTTTTAGCCACTTTTATTGGGTTGAGGCTTATAGAGACTTATGACTTATAAGCCCTTCCATAAGCCCGCATGACAAATGAGACTTATTTTATAAACCGGCTTATTTTAAAATCCTAAGCCTCATAAGTCTCTCTGCCAAACATACCTATGTCACTATGTGAAAAGAAACTTGTTATGTGAGGATACTTCTTTTTGGGCTTTTAGGATTTTGAGCTTTTGGATCAAGAACATGTTTTTCTAGATGTTTAAACTTGTAAGACCACTCCCAACGGGCGTGCCGATTTACAAACCGATACCTCGTCGGTTTACAGACACTGATAGCACCATCTCGTTGGTGGTGCGTCGGTTGGAGTTATTCGGTTTGGTGACGAGTGAGAGGTGCGGGGCCCATTTATGTTTTGTGTCAGTGTTGTGTGGGTGTTTTGTGTGTGGGTGTTTTGTGTGTGGGTGTTTTGTGAAGTATATTTATGTAGTGACGCAGAAAGAGACACACCACCATTGTAACACCCCAAACCGGATAAGGTCTAAAGTGTAACATTATGGTGTCATTTCAGAACATACAGCGCAATCGGAAGACTTAGCTCAATAAATTACAAATCTTGAGACTAAAAGGACTATAAAACAAATACAATCAAAACCAACTTCTAAAATAATCAAACCAAAATCAAAATAAAATCCATGAAGACTAAGGTAGGGTTGGTCCACTAAAAAGCTCCTATTCTCATCACTCAATCCCAGCCTCCAACTTGATACCTGCCGCAGGGAAAAGAAAATGCGGCTGAGCTAACGCTCAGTGAACAGATATAAACATATGAAAGAGAACTGAACATAAACGAATAAATAACAATCCAATGTGAACCTGCTGAGAGTAAAGGTCATAAAGAATGTGAAGGGTCATATGAAAATGGTAATCAAGGAATAGTCCAGAAATAGTAACATAATTTGCTCATGTACCAAAACATTCAATCATTCATTTCCATTTCACAAAAGGAATAGTAACAGAAGTTGCTCAAGTACCAAAACAATCAATCAAACATTTCATTTCACAAATCATTATACCGTCAATTCCTTTATTGTACATGGAGCTGCAGACTCCAATGTACCAGATTGTGATGGGGTGTAGGGTCACACACCTACCAATCACCAGATATCATTACACATTGCCTAAAACAGATTAGCACATACACTAGCTCAAGGCTAGCATACATACTCAGATAATGGCCACAGATACAGATAAGGGAAACGCCGTGGATCAATCACACCTCCACAGAAAGTGTCATGCCATTGGTGCCTCAATGACATGGCCATGTTACCTTCATGACTAGGGATAGTAACTTGAGCAATGGGTCAATTCAAATAGATCAAAACAAAGGGGTCATAACAATAGGATCATAACAAAAGGATCATGTCAAATGGATCATAACAAAAGGACCATATCAATGGTTCAGATCAAGGGTTCATATCAAAGGTTCACATCAAAGTAAATGAATCAAAGTCAATCATGAGAAACGAATAATTAAACAAACGAACCAACCGATAACGATGTACAGAAAAGTGGTATCCAGAATATCCGTACCAATACGAAATGCAAATGAAATAATGTCTAAAAGTAAGATTGAATATCCGTACCTTAATGCAATTGAACGGAAACAAACGAATCAATGGACGTTACGTTTTCTTCAACGAATCTACACGGATTAGGATTCATACAATACTTATTAGCTCATTACTATTTTAGGGTTTCATTCAATTTAGTAACTTAGGGTTTAACGACCTCATTAATGTCATTTAGGTTACAATATACTAATTATTAATGATTAGGTCTAGGGTTGTTAAAACATAATAAATGTCATTCAATGATTAACCTAGAGTATTAAATGTCATTAGGTTTATATTTAACAATTTAGGTTTAGGGTTTCTATTACGGTCTCAATAAATATTACAATTTAGAATTTCTATGCTTGGTTTCAATGGGTCAAAATAGAAAGAAACAAAGGTCGGTTAATTAATTAAATATAAGGGTCGGAAAGGTCAACATTTATGTGATTAGTTTGGCTAACACAATAAGGGTCGAATGGTAAGTTCTTTGGTCGACCAGAAAAAGAAAACAAGTGCAAACTATGGTCGACATAATTAGACAATCACATGACTGATATATAAAACAACATGGGTCGATCAATTCAAGATTTAAAACATGTTTGTGGTCGATTTTAAAAACAGTATCGGGTCGAATATTGAGTTTAATACAACATTTATTATAATGTGTTGGGTCAAATGTTTTGTATGTGGGTCGATTAATAGGTAGCATGGGGGTTGACTATGGTTAAACTTATGAGTCGCATATAACAGAAATACAAGGTCAAGTATCCATGTTGTGGAAACATATTAATCTAATTTCAATTGTATGCATGAACTCTTTTTGTCGTTAGCCAAAAAGTGAAACAAGGTTTCATGCATGTTATGGATGCATGAATTAAATCGATTCACGGTGGTCTCCACAAGAAAAAGTGAAACAAGGTTTCAATAAAATAAGCAAGGTCGACAGTAGCTTTATAGGGTCGATCATATTCGGCCAGAAATAAAGATCAAGGGTCGATACATAACATGTTACAAAGATCGACATACGAGCAAGCAAGGTCGAATAAAATCAGTTATAAACCAAAGGAAAAAGAAAAGAAGTCTATTTACCTTGGAGGCAATCGAGAGGAAAAGAATCACGACACTACGTACGAGACTCGTACCCAAAACCCACGTATAATATGCTATAACCTCGTTCGATATTCAAGAAAGAGCAACAGTGGCAGTCGATTATGTGGTGTTGTGTTGTTGGTGTTTAGTCGATAGAAGCAGGAGAACAAGGGAACACAAATTGTCGATTATATGTAACAAAAGAGGAGCGTCTCTTTTTGTTTCCGTTATACATTTTAATGGGCTTTAATTCTCATTAAGAATACCAGTTATAATAGGTGTTTAATTGGGCTTTTAAAACATTTAAGTTTCGGTTGTGAGTACAAATAATGAGCTGAGTTTTATAGCACTCATAAACACACTTCGGAGGTTACCATATTCAAACTAACGTGTGATAGGCCATGCATAAGGCAACATTTAAGTTTTGTACATATTTATTAATTAATTTTAGACTTAGTTTAGTGTAATTTAGATTTAATTATTACATAAAATAAAGTATAGGTTTTATTTGTAATATCACAAAGTTTAGGTAAAAATTTAAAATTATACGTAATTTAGGTTTACGAATTTTAGGGTTTTACAACCATTAGCATGGGTGTGTCAATTTGGGAAGTGTTGATGTGACGATAAGGTGGCACAACTGATATTAAAAAAAAAAAAATGTGTCACGGTTTACAGTGATCCTAAATTACGACCAACGAAATTAATTGAAAAGTCATCGATAAAAGAAAATATTCGAAACAAATATCATATCTAAACTGTGAAAGTGTGAAACTACATATTAATATCTATCATACTTATAGAAGCAAACTTCCAACGTCACGAGTTATTATTTCAAGAATCGTGTTCCAGAGTTTGTAGTTTAAAAAAGACAACTATGAGATTTTATGTAGAATCAAGTGAGCACCAAATTGTGGTGGCATGGTGAACACAGGAAAAGGCGAATGTTTGTAAGACGGCGAAAGCTCAAAGGAGAAACGCTGCAGAATCAATGCTATGGCTACTTTTGCTTCCGTAATGGCAAAGTTTTGTCCGATGCAAACACGAGGACCACTAGAGAACGGGAAAAATGGACTCGATCCTTTGCCTCTTGTTGCATTTATGACTCCTTCCGAGAACCTGTCAGGTTTAAACTCAGTGGCATCATCACCCCATATTTCACAGTCATGATGAACATGTATCATGGCTAAGGATAATTGCACACCCGGTGGTATCATCATGTTTCCTAGCTTTGTCTCCTTATCAGTTGCTCTTGTTATCATGATTACAGGTGTGTATAACCTAAGAACCTCGTTTAGTATCATTGTTAAAATCTTAAGGTTCTTAAGACCTTCAAAATAAAGTTCCCCGGCACCAAAAACTTGTAGGATCTCATCTCGAGCTTTAATTTGCCATTCTTGATGTAAACTCAAACAAACCATAGTGTACACAATCAAATTTGAGGTTGTTTCAGACCCAGCAATGTAAAACAACTTACATTCTTCTATCACATCTTCCATACTCATTCCAACTCCATCCTCTTCGATCTCTTTTGAATTCGATTCTAGCAAAATTCCCAGCAAGTCATCACAATGACTAGCTTCTCCCAACTTTATTGCTTTCTTCTTCTTGTCAATTATGCCCCTTAGCACGGTTTGAAGCTCAACACGGTTCTCTTCAAACTTCTTGTTTGCTTTAGTGGGTATAAATCTACATGTGAAAACAAAATAACTATACGTTTATATATACAAAAACGCGGAAATTAGTAGGGGGCTGACGCTGCCCTACATGTCTAAAATTATCAGTTCTTATAACAGTTTGGGGCGTAGATAAATAGATGGGCCCATACATGGACATACGTAAGATGTAAGAATACTATATTGAAGTCATCGTTGTTACCTTCTCCCCGGAAGATGAAGTATAAACAACATCTGGAATATAAGATCAATTTGTTCTTTCTGGATTCCGAATATTTTCTTTCCTTCTTCATAGTTGCTACCGAATGCTGTTCGTGAAATCACATCACCAGCCAAATTATCAATATAAGGCCATACGTCAACGTCAGCTGAACCGGTTTTCGCAGTTAGCAGCTCCCATTCGTGGACCATATCATTACAACTCGAGCCAATAGCCGAGAACATGATCTATGCACACGTCAGTGTATAATGGCTTTAGATCGTGATAAACAAAATTTGTCTTCTGGTTACTAATAAAACCTTTTTTTTAGTCACATTTTACATATGCATTATCTTTAATTTAATTCTAAAAAGGATATCAATATGTAGTTTTCATGCCAAAAGATCAATATAGAACTCATATTTGTCATAGAACCAATGAACCATTCCTAGACACTCATTTTTTTTTATCAAAAAATAAAATAAAATAAACTTTCACCCTTTTTTTAAAAATTAAACTCGCAAACCGTAAATCATTACGCGAAAAAAAATACCATCGCGATTAGAATTAAATTATCTTTCTATAGACATGCATTGTTATATACTTTCGACGAACTTTTTTTTCGACGAACTTTTTTTTTTTTTCAAAATTTCCGCCCAGAAAAATCATATAATTTGTAAAAAGCATATGTGATTCGTTAAAATCAAATCATATGTGATTTTTACGAATCATATATGATTTTTACATCATATATGATTCGTAANAATGAAAATAGTGGAATTAAAAGATACCAACCTTGAGATTTTGAAGATTAAAAGCTGGAGTGATTATTTTTCTATGTTTTGTCCATTTGTGACCCTCTGCGACAAGAAGTCCGCCAACGATGCTATCACGAAATGGCTCAGGATGTGGTTTCTGAAACTCATCTGGTCTTAATAATATCTCTTTAATCAATTCTGGATCTCTGATATACATCCTTGGGTTTGGCCCCAACCAGATAAATGATTTTTCACCTGCCAAACAAAGTTTTGGTGGAAATGGTCAAGTGTTTATACAAGCATTTACAAAGTGATTATTCATAATGAATTTCAAAGAGAGACATGACAAAATTATATAAGCATAGATAGCAAGGTAAGATCCACACACTTAGTATTGGGTAGAAATGTGACTACGCAACGAGAAATGTGCCGAGACAAATTATAGCCAAATCTAAACACATTAAAATCGAGAGCAGTACTCTGGTTATAAACCGCATCAAAAGTGAGCTAATTAAACACCACTCTTTGATCTAGGTGTGGGCTTTCCAGTCCTAATATTATCATTTCTTTACTTACATGGGTGGTGTAGAGTCTTTACGACGGTTATAACTCCAACAACGACACACTCTTGCTAAAAGTCTTTCTAGAATTAGTCCCTTTACCTTGGGTAGGGTGTGACTGTGTCGCTACATGTTATCTCCCTCATACGATTGGGTATTGTTGTTCTACAAGCAAGGACGGAACGAGAGTTAAAAATGACCGGGTGCATAAATTTTTTTAAGTGTAGTATTATATATAAGAAGAAAAAAAATAACAATAAAATACAATTTTCAGTTAAAATGATTAAGTTTAGTGAAAACTAAGTTTACTTTCACCTATTAATGGATTAATTAAACAATAACTAAAAACACAATGCATTGAGACCGGATGCATTTAAAAAAATTGGATGTTTTTTTATGAAAATTAACACTACAAACAAGATTATACCAGATCCTGTAAACCGCGGGACCCTCTAGTTCCCCCTGTCTACAAGTGCACCAAGTCAACAACATCTATTACTATGAAGTATGAAGTCTACACAAGATGCAGGGCTGTCTTATTGATTTGGGTGGCCCGGTGCAAAACTATTAATGAGGCCTCGTAAATCTCGAAAAGCTTAACTATTATGGAAAATTCAAAACATAATATACTTAAATACTAATCAACGTATACTAAATAGGAGGCCCTCACATAATATTTAAAAAGAGCTATAAAAATTCAAGTTAAACATGTATAAATACTAATGGTCATTTACTAAATCGGAGGCCCCTTACTAATGATGCCTTATGCGGCTGACCCACTTGCAAATGCTAATCAACGCTGACAAGATGCAAGATGTTTTTTAGGATTTTACACGTGTATTTATTTAAACAACGCTTTAAAAATAGCTTTCCACAGTATCATCTAGATCTTAAACATCCTGTCAAGATTTAAACACCTTGTTCAAAGTCAACCATGTAGTATGATCAAAACTAATAAAATAAAATATAAAGTAAATAGAGTTGATACCATATTTGGTGATGATATGATGATCAAAGGGGAGAGCATATGAAGTGATATCATGGGTGATTGACATAGGCTTTGATCTACCTTCCTTCACCATTGTTGCAAGCTCTATCATGTCACCAAATAGAAGCTTGTATGAATTACCATTATACCCTTCATTTCTAAGCCACTTCTCTAGCTTCTTTGGCTTCAACCATACCCAGTTAAGTATTTTCCATCCATACCTCACTACCACTACTACAACAATGGTGATCACAAGTTTAGTAAAGGTTTCCATTATTTTCTTTCTAAAGAGAGTGAATGAGCAAGATTACTAATTGGGAACGTTGACTTTTATAACATCTATACGATGCTATCAAGACTCGTCAATATAGTAGTTGATGTTATTATATTGAGAATAAGACCACCAAGTGTTGAATACTATAAACTGTCATATATATGTAATACTCCATTGGTCCTAAAATAACCGTTCAGTGTTACTTTGGAATGTTAAAGAAAAAAAGATTCACGTAACTATTTTAAAACATCCCAAAACAAGTGTAGTGAGATATTAAAATTGCGTGTGTTTTAAAAGACTCTTAAAATAAGTGTTTACATTGTAATATTGTAATTTTAAGATGTTTCAAAACAAGCGTAGTTAATAGAATTTTCTTTCTGCTAAATAAAAATAGAAATTTATTTTGGAACTGTGTTACATAAGGCTACCTCTACTTATTTAAGAGCTTTTGGATCCATGTTGGTCAATATAGGAAGTTGAA
>LBNU01038289.1:115403-141911 GCA_014162995.1 Artemisia annua | reverse complement strand
TTTTTTTTTTTTTTTTTTTTTAAAATGTCATGTTAGTTATAAAAATTTAAGTGAAATTGTAAAATGTAATTAATGTTATAAAATGTAATTGAATGTATAAAAAAAGTGTAATGTAAGTATCTAAAATGTACAAAAACACAAAGTAAAAGAATACAAAAAACGAATATTTGTCACCAAATATTCAACAAAAAACAAAAAACGAAATTATTTGGTCACCAGAATATTCAAAGGACATCCTCGGTCTTCCGGATTAAGGGCGGCGGTTGTAAACCAAGAAATAATTAAGATTTAAATCATCCTCCCAACTCCTCCAGTGGTAGCGGAGTGTTGACCAAATACAACTTCGAACGCTCAAAAGAAATAATCTCGAAATCATTTGTTTAACCCGATTCAGACCTGATTAACGCAAAACGTTTTCAATTAAACGTAGCGGCATAACATTGTAAATGATACGTGTTTTATGTTGTAAATGATTGATTACTGATTTATGCAAATTCTTTTGTCAGGTGGGCCAAGGAAATCTTTTCTGGTGTCGATGTAATAGAGGATTTATTATAGCACGGATATCCACGAAAGAAGCTAGTCGGGGCCGACCGTATTATGCATGTCCTCGTTCAGTGGTAAATAATTATACGTTTGCTTAGGGGTTTTATGTAATTAATTTGTGTGTTAAAAATACATTTCTTATAATTTTATTAACATGTAACAGCCAGGTACAACTAACTATGGGTGTAAATACTTCATGTGGAAAGATGATTTTGAAAGGATGCACTTTAATCAAGCCTCTTCTTCAGCGCAATGCTCAAACTGCGTTGCTAAAGATAATGAGAACAAGCTGTTGAAGTCAAGAATAAAGACGTTGGAGATGGAGTTGGAATTGGCAAGGAATCCTGAGGATCACGCTTGTCAGTCGGGTGCAAGGCTCCATAATCTTTTAAATGAAATGAATAATCTTCATATGTCGTAGATGATTTTTTTTTTAAATAATGTGATGTCGTAGATGATATTTTTAAATAATATGTTAACGTTGTCGTTTAATTTAATAATAACGTTGTCGTTTAGTTTAATAATAACGTTGTCGTTTAATGTTAACGTTGTCCAAAACATTACAAAACACAAAACACAAAACACATTACACAATACACAATACAAAACACAAAACATTACCAAACACAAAACAAAACACAAAACACAAACAAAAACAAAATGCCAAAAAGTACAAAAAGTATAAAAAAAAAGTACACAATGGGAATCTAGAGAGGGTTGGTCTAACGGATCCACCCCCGTTTCTATAACCCACCCCTTTGAAATTTCACATGCATTTAAAAGATCAAAGGTAGCATTAACTGTTGATTTGAAAAAGTCCTTTTTTCACATGTTACTATCAAATGTCAACTGAATTGATGTATACTTAAAATCCTTTCTAAAAACATATAATCCTCTTTAATTCTAATTCCATAAATTCATATAATAATTGTTTTAGTCAATATTCTTCTAAATTTTGATACAAAATCAACCATATATTAGGCATGGAGATACTCTTGGTAAACCATCAAATATTAAAAGTCCAAAGCTTTTGAAACAATCTTTACTTTAAAAGTCAAATGAAACAAGTATGTGTTTGGGTGTGTGGCGATTTTGATAAAGATTGAGTCATTTTGATGAGTTTTTGTTGAATTTGATGAATGAAATATGTTAAAGTGGTGGTGTTTATATGTCCTTGTGTTAATGTGGAGGAGGTAAGAAATAATCAAGCTCCTTCAAACTAGTTGGGAAAATTAAGTGAGGATTAACATCTCATAGCAAGTGTTTAGTGAATTGACGCTATAACACCAAGGTATGGATGCTTAATTTAAGGTTATGTTGCATTTGATCTTTTAGGGTTCATAAATAAGAATTAGGGATTATGAGTAGGGCTATAATCGAGTCAAGCCGAGCCCGAGCCTGAGGGCTTGAGTCTGGCTCGAAAATTATAAGGTAGGGTTGAGCTTGTCTTGATAGCTCAACGAGCTTCAATTATCCAAGCTTGAGCTCGACTCGAGTAAGGCTCAAACTCGGCTCCAAAAGCTTGAATTTATATATAAACATTGAATTCGATAACCAAACTCATCAATAAATTCAAGAAAATACACGATGAACTCAAGAGCAAAGAATTTATACCAAAACATTCAGGAGCATTAGGGTTTAAATAGTCATTCCACAACAAATACATAATTATTACATCAATATTCATATTAGCCTTTAGGTTGTTTATATAATTCTATACTACTTTATAGTGTATTTGAGACATTCTCAAAATGAAAGGCTTAAATTTTAAGTAACACATTTACTAATAATGGAAAATGAAGTTACATCTGAAAAATTAAGTGTCTTAAAGCTGTAGAGTTCTAACAGTCATCCAATAAATATCTAATAAATGTTATTTTTAAAACACCCATGCAATAATAAATACAAGTTATTATTATTATTATTCTTTTTTTTTTGNGATTTGTAAAAGATAAAAGACTTGAGTTTGGTACTTGAAATGCGGTTCTGAGCCCACCACACTTGGTAGGTTTTGAAAATGTATAGTTATAAAGGTATGGTGCCTATTTTTATAATAGAACACATTAACCAAACGACTATAAATGAGTCATTCCTAGCTCAAACTAAACATCTCAAAAGTGAATTAAAGAAGTGTTTGGTTAGAGCATAAGGTAACATGCCCATGAGTTATAACATAACTCACCGTCACGTCAGCGCCACATCAGCTTTAACCTTTTAACTTTAACTCACCTTAACGTCAGTTTACAAATTAGCCCCTTAACTATTTAATTCATTCAACAACCCAAATATTTCATTAATAACCTTCAAAATTCAAAATTCAAAATTCAAAAAATAAAAAAAAAAAAAAAAAAAAAAAAAAAAAAAAAAAAAACCCTCAACATCAGCAACACTACATGCTATTGCAGTCCTAAACAATCCATATTCACCATGACCATAACCTCATGACTATATTTTCATAACAACAAGTCCTAAATAGATCATTAAATTGCTTCCTATTCATTTAAATGACCTATAGAATGTAGAAACGTTGCACAAGTCTTGGCACAAGATTGACAAGAATGATTATAATATTATTAACAACATAACATGGTTACATTGTATATTTGACACACTCTAAACGTTTCTGTGTACTACATATATATAGGGTTCATACGAACCATTGTGACCATTCGCTAACAGGTACAACCGAATTCTGTAACTACCATAACTACCAATAACTAACTTCTAACTACCTTCAACCGCTATTCGGTTATTAACTAACTAAACTAACACAAACAGCCCTTTGGCTTTGTGCTATTACAAATGTACACCGAGCAATGTTTTGTCCAACAAGACTTATGCAATTATCGTGCAACATTTCCCCCCTAATTGTTTAAGTCTTGTTCTTCGAATCTTCATGCTCTTCTTCGCATACTTCCTGTCCTTCTTCCTTTCTTGTCGGTCTTCAAACCGTTACCCACAAAACTCTAACTCGGTCACATGCCTCTATTCTCCAAGCCTCCTGAGTTTTGTTCCTTTCCTTTGTGTCGTTCCTCCACAGAAATTCTTCTCTTGTTCTTATTTCCTTCCAAACTAACTCCAAACTTAGTTGTCTTGTTCATGTCTTCATCCAGTGCCCTTCTTTATACCAGCATCATCCTTTTCTTTGCCTTGTGGATCTTTTACCCTAGCAGTCCCACTGCTCTCAACCACTTCTTTCTCAGGCTTCTCATTCCAAGGCATCTTTGCAGTTTCATAGTATACTTGCACCATGTCAATGAACCTTTCGAAGCATATCTTCACTGCTTCTACATCATCTTCTGTAAGAACACGTTTTTCTGTTTTGAAACAACACTCTTCCACCGAGAAACTCCTTGTTCTCAACGTGTTTCCCTTGGTGTCTTTTTCCTTCTAAGTCTTTTGATCTTCTTGATCAAAAACTTGAATCAAAACTTGTAATCTTGCAACCCTTCGCTCTTGATTTGTTTTTCCCAGGCTTTGAACCTTTGGCTCTGATACCAATGTAGAAACGTTGCACAGGTCTTGACACAAGATTGACAAGAATGATTCTAATATTATTAACAACATAACATGGTTACATTGTATATTTGACACACTCTAAACATTTCTGTGTACTACATATATATAGGGTTCATACGAACCATTGTGACCGTTCGCTAACAGGTACAACCGAATTTTGTAACTACCATAACTACCAATAACTAACTTCTAACTATCAGATCAGAGTATATCGATCCAACATTAGGTAAGTTAGTTAAATGGTCAAACGTCACAATGGTTAAGAATAACTATCATTGTGTCATTTTGATAAGTATATATATGTATTATGTAGTCTGCAAATTAATATAACATTCAAAATCAATAATATCTTAGTTTTACATACTTTGTCCCAAGTTTACTGCTTCATTCATTTGAACAAATTATCTCACATTCAAATCACACAACATGGTTCACTACAAACATGTTATGTAACACAATTGGGTTGGCTTGAAACCTGTGCAAAAGTGGTATCAAAGCCACGGCTCAAAACCTTGGGAGAAGCCAACATACAAGCATGATCAAGGAATACACACAAGGAGATTTTTGCAGAGAGATACACCAAAGAGGTTGTTCCCATGGAACAGTAGAAATAAGAGCCTATCTCCAGAGAGCAAGGAGATGTTGGTGAAGAAGGTGAAAGAGATTGAAGCCTATAATGCTTCAAGGATGCCTGCAAAATCCAAAGATCATGGGAAGAAAGTTGCAAGCACTCGAAAAGAGAAAAGGGCCAAGTGTTACATATGTAGGGAAAGAGGACATGTGTTCTGGACATGTCAAAACAGGAAGAAGATTGCCAAGGTTGAATTGCAAAAGGAAACAGTGGAAACCACAAACAAAAGTGATGTAGAGAAAGCCATGTATCTAGAAAAAATTCATGTAATCACTGATTACATGATAGAGGGCACAGATGATACAACATGGGATAAAGTGTGGTATGTAAGCAGTGCTTACAAACACCACATGTGTCCAACAAGACTACTATTCAAGAAAATGGATTACAAGTTCAAGATGATTGGAAAGGAAGAGATTGAAAAGAAATTCATTTTCTCTTATGGTATTGGTGATGTCACTGTGGAAGCAATAAATGGAAGCATGGTGATTCCACATGTTCAATACACACTAGAAGTCACTTTAAACATTCTCAGTATGGATCAACTTGAAGAACAAGGATATATTGTAAAGTACAACAATAACAAGTGTACTTTACAATATATGTTTGATGAGAAGAAGCATGAGACAGAAATTTCACAAGAAAAGGAGACCAATGAAGAAGTTTATGGATCAAAAGATGTTGTTTCTGAACACAACAAATTCTTGGATGATTACTTTGAGTCCATAGATCCTAAAGAAGAATGCTCATTAGTGAATGGTTTGGAAGATCTGAGACGGGACAGAAATGACATACAAGATTATGTAGATGAAGAGTACATAAGTTGGAATGGTTCACTGTATACATTAAAAGTGAACTCATTTGCAAGGTTCTTGTCCTTTATAAATCTGTTAAAGAAGGACAGCCTAGTGTACAAGCATTGGGAAATTTTTAGCAAGAAGTATGTGGAGATGTTGAAGTGGTTTTATCTAGTTTATCTCACTTATGATATGCTAGAAAAGATACCACCAGTTATAGGAGTGATGGAGATCAATTTGCTGAGTTTGCACAAGATAGTTGATAGTCTTGGAGGCTATCTGTGTGTCACACTTGGTGACAAATGGAAGACAGTTGCAAGTTTACAAGGCGTGACAAATGATGAAGGAGAAGCAGTGAAAGATTGCTACAAAAGCTTCATTGACATGGTGCAAGTTTATCATGATACAACAAAGATGCCTTGGCATGAGAAGCCTGAGAAAGAAGTGGTTGAGAGCAGTGAAGATGCTAGGGTAAAAGATCCACCAGGCAAAGAAAAGGATGATGCTCGTACGAAGGAGGCACTGAATGAAGACATGAACAACACAACACAGTTTGGAGTCAGATTGGATGGCAATGTGGATGAAGAAGCAGAGGAAGCAAGCTCTACAGACTGCAATGACTTTATTGTCATTGTTTGAAGAACATCACTCAAAGGACAGTTTGACATTAATGAATTAGGGGGGAGATGTTGACTCCTTAATGTCATTATATGTCAAAACTCAAATGTATTTAGTATAGGTTTATTATGGGTCGAATTATAGGGCTGCAATGGGTTGAATATGGGTCAAAAGACAGTTAACCCAAACACCCATTATTAGCAGTTAGGATTTGTTAGTTATGGAAGTTATTAGGTAAGTTACTTAAATGGTCAAACGTCACAATGGTTAAGAATAATTGTCATTGTGTCATTTGGATAAGTATATATATATGTATTATGTAGTCTTCAAATTAATATAACATTCAATATCAATAATATCTTAGTTTTACATACTTTGTCCCCAAGTTTACTGTTTCATTCATTTGAACAAAATTGTCTCACATTCAAATCACACAACATGGTTCACTACAAACATGTTATGCAACACAATTGGGTTGGCTTGAAACCTGTGCAAAAGACTACTGTTCGTGACAGTGGATCTATTCTGACTGTAGTTTCCAGGTGGATTATCCCTTCAGGTATGGACCTCTCAGAAAATAATCCGATGAGCGGAATGGTTGTTGGACGAATTTGCTTTTTGACGTTATCGGGAGTGATCATACATGATGTTGACAGAGCTGCCCCAATTCATGTAGATACTGCTTACCTTATGTGAAGTGATTATTGCCGTGATAACCAATGGATCCTTAGAAGGAATGAAGTCTTTCCAAGGGAAGTCATCCCTAGTTGACGAAGTCCAATCTTCAAGGACTTCGCTGTTTCGGTTTTTGCAAGGGATCCATGTTTGGATCATGTGAACGTCTAGCGTTTGTGATGTATTGTTGTTGTTTAAGTGTTTTGGATGGTTTCGTTGATTCGACATAGTTTTGAAACGAAATTTTGTCATTTTTAATCGAAGTGTTTTGTGGTGAAAATGTAGATTTTTGAGTTTGTTTGATGAAATGAAATATTTTCCGGTGAATTGGAAAAGTTTTCGGGTGAAATATGGTTTTTCTGGTGGAATGAAAAAGTTTTCCGGTAAGTCGAATTTTTTTCGGTGAACGGAGAAGTAAGTTTTGTGGCTATTTTTATCGGTGAACGTAAGGTACGTATTAAGGGTTTGAGGTTGGTCGATCGTTTGGTTTCCTATGTTCGGTAAGGACCCCAGAATGTGACCAGAGTCACGAGTTGGTGTAACATTCATGAGTCGACTTAGTTATGTGTGTGTGTTTGTAGATGAATAATGACTTCGGCCAAATCAAGGAAATGGCTAAGTATTTATATGGACACTTTTTCGGTTGTGTGTAACCCGTAAATGTGATCCAAGGGTCTAGAATGGTCCACGTGGTGGACATCCAAAGGAGGGGATAAGGATGACACGTGGTGCATTATACTTGGTGATTGCAGCATTACCTCTCTACGAATGAGGTAGTGACACGTTGCATTTGTTGTAATGACCCTGGCGAGTTCGCCAGGCAAGTCGTTGCCTCGGCCTATTTGCCAGACATGACTTTGTTAAAGCTTGGCTGGGAAAGTGTTTCCCCAGGCTTGTCAATGGGCCTTGGCCTTAGTGGGCTTGTGTTAGACCTATATAGAGTGTATAGGTTTTAGCCAGTTGGGCTGAAGCTCTCATACGCTATCAAATACATAACCCTATAGACTCGTTCATAGGTATATGGGTTAAAATTGTGACATTTAATGTTTACTTCGAGTTTTGGAGAGTTTGTAGAATTCACTGTGCTTACCAAAAATGAAATGATCGAGACTCTTGTTTGGTAAATATTCATAAATGAGCACACTTTCAGTCCCCATACAGCTGAATCCCAAAAGTTTGACAAGATTTTTGTGGTCAACACTACTAATGATGTTGACTTCATGATAGAAGTCCCCTGCTCTATGTTGGTGGTTGACGAAAAGTCTCTTGGCAGCGATTTCTCTTCCGTTTGGAAGAACTCCCTGTGACAAAGTATGCAAAACAACATTAATAAAGAAGCTGTTTATTAACGCCAAATGGTTGATTTTGAAAGACTACCTTGTATACGGTTCCAAATCCCCCTTGCCCAAGTTTATTAGCCTCGTCAAAAGAACTTGTGGCTTTCTCGACCGTGGAGTATTTGAAGTTCAAGCTACTACTAGTAACAATGTCCAACAATTTAGAGTCGTCAGAACCTTGTTTTCTTTTTGACTTAATTCTGTGCTTCCAGGCAAAAAGAGCAATAATACTTGCAACAATGAATGCTACTACAGAACTAACAGCAATTACAATAGTCAATGTTTTCCCTGCAAAAGCCGTAACGGGGAGAAATAATCAATCCTCTAGGAACTGCTATTTATGGTCCCAGTTCTTTAAAGAACATATTAAGCGACTTAATTAAAATCATTGGAAGGTATCGTTACTTTATAATGCCATACCGTTCATGCAGCCTACCAATGATTTCCTGAGTGTTATTATCCTAGATCTAGCAGATAACATAAAAGTTTTCTGTATGACTATATTAAACAAGTTACATATAACATGGTAACTTACCTTTAGAGCGTTGTTTGTGATCAGTTCCATCAAGATTTGATAAGATAGTGTCAGAGTATCTCATATAGCAACCTGTATATAGTGCATACCCCCCTGACCGAGGCAAGCAGCCTAACATCGACCTAGATGCTGTCTGCAAACACTGTCCACAAGCTTCTGCATCTAACGAACTCCAGCAATCACCCGTAGCATAGGCTGACTCATTTGACGACCCAGTTACAATAGCCTGTGTTCCAGCATGGTGGTCCTGACTCTTAGGTGCAGTTTCCACTGCCTGGAGCACAGCCTTCGATGCAGACTGTCCAAAAGCATTGTTTTTCTGTGTGCCATTATCACAAATAGTTCTATCTTCTTTCCCTGTAAGCTCCCCAAAGAAGCTATAATTCCCAAAGCGCATAAAGCATCCTCTGAGATAAACACGACCACCAACGTTGGGAAAGCAACTAGGAAGAGTGGTACGTGCTTCAGCAATGCATAAGAGACATTCACTGGTGGAAAGATCCCCATAACACTGAGAAAGTATATGGTTTGCATCAAGTCCTGTGCCTGTAACTACTGTTCCAGTATGTGAAGTTTGCATTTTGACGTTAATATCCTCCAGTCCTTGTAGAAAATTAGGAATGAAATTAAGACTGTTCTCTTGCTGATTTTCACAAATAAGTTTGATCACTTGGCTTTTCGCACTCCCGCCTGATCCATACACATCGTAATTAGTGTGAAAGGTGCTATCAGTTGTCATGAATTATTATAACAGGAAAAATTAATATGAAATTCCTCAATGTGTGTTAACCATGACTTTCTCGCTCATCAAAAGGTATCACGAGTTTAGTTTTTGACCAAAAAGTGGTAGAAATGTTGGCAAATTAACGGACTAAATTTTTTTCTTGTTATAAACCATACTTATGTCACCTATTGATGAATGAGAAAACAATGGATACCCACATTGGCTATTTTGGTGTTTTATGTTATCTTTCTTGACAATTAGCTTTATGATAAATGACACAATTTACCTCCATTATTGTTCCGGGCTGATTCAGGATTGAGAAAATTGGTATTAGAATACCTCGTAAAACATCCAGTGTAAAGTGCACGTCCCTCAGATGATGGCAAGCATTTCAACATCGATTCAGAAGCTCTCTTTAAACAATCCGCACAAGTGCTTACATTCAAAGTATTCCAACAATCTGCAAGAACATATGCAGACTCACTTTCAGTCCCAGACAGCACCACCTCTCGTGCAAAGTAATCACTGTTTTGTGGCGCGTCCATCACAGCATTTGATACAGCACGCCTCACCGAATCCTGAAATCCACCACCAACGGTCGTATTCCCACAATATGACCTATCATATGCTCCAAAACTTTCCTCATAAAAGCTATAATTCTGTATTCTCATGAAACAACCGTCAAGAAAAATCTGACCTCGTTCAGGAAAACACGTAGGAAGCACAGTACGCGCTTCTGCATAACATAACACGCAGTCATCAGCAGAAAGATCGCCATAGCATTCACCAAGTTCATACACACTGTCAGCTCCCACACCTGTAGACGCTGTCCCACTGTGTGAAGATCTTAATAATGTCCCAACTTTCGTCATCGTTTGGAGAAAATTTGGTACAGCTGTACCTTCAAGAATCTGTTTCTCGTAGCACGTTTTTTCAACGATCTGTGATCGAGGATCACCCGTTGACGTGTCTGCTAGTAGTAGCAAAATGATTATGACATGAATTAAAACATATGATATATGTACTGACATCTTCATCGTCACAAATGATTGAGTCGATAGTTTGATTTATGACAGATTGATTACTTATTATGTACATTTAGAATTTTAGATCATTATCTGATAGTACTAACTATGGTTGTCTTTATTATTTGTATTAAACGAATCATATTCAATGATTTGAAATTTTGAATGATGGATTTGACTAAAATTGGTTATAAACTTATAATGTTTGAACATATGTTAAAAATAATGACAAATAATTAGAAGGAATATTGAGACTTATTCTAAGTGCTAGCGATTTAACAACTTTAATTTTGGACGTTAATGGGCTTTGTGGGTCAATCCTTAAGCTTTATGAACTTCCCAGGAACTCACTCACATTGTCGTCATTAAACAATATGTGACATTTTAAAACTTTTGGTTTACGTCGATTTTTTTGTGTTTAATTATAGTATATTCTGAATCAAGTGATGCTTGATTGTTGTTTGAAACTGCATTAATATATCAATAGTCAGAAAAATGAAATAGTTTACGGCTTAGGATTCATTAGGAAAGGGTGAAGAAGAATGGTGACGGACCGGCGGTGGTTGCGTTGGTGAAGAGGTTGAAGAAGAATGGCGGCAACGGTGGTTGCAGTGGTGAAGGGGTTGAAGTAGATGTGTTTTGGGTTAACGTTTGAATGTGTGTGCGTGTGTGTTAATGGGGGGTTTGGACATAAAAATGGGAGTAAATTACACCATTCGTCCGTGTGGTTTAGTTCATCCTTATCGCTAACGTCTGTTAATTATCTTCGTTAAACCTACCAATGTGGTTCTCACATGAGGGTAATTTCATCATTTTACCCTTTACCTCATTTATTCCAGCAAGTAGAGGTCTGTTTCTCTGTCATATATTCAAATGTTTTTTTTTTTTCATCTTCTTCAAAACTTTGTAATTTCTGGTGCAAAGTTTGATTCAAAATAAATTCTTATATTTATATACATACAATCAAGAAACCAAATATGACTTGATGACACAATAAATGAACATGTCAAGAAACAATATCTTTTCGTCTACAAAAATAACTACAAATAAGTTGCTTTATGTTATACAAGTGGGTGATGCAAATTTTTAAAGTGAGAAGACCAGATCTTCTTGCCCACAATAAGTCAACAACATCAAAAGCAACAAGTCACAAATATTTCACCGTGATACAAGTCCAAAAGCATGATGTACAAGTGGGTATTACAACTCAAAGCAAAAACACCATATCTAAAAACAGCCATATTTCACGTACACACCTAGAACGAAAACGATTGTTGGAGGATACCTATTATTAACTCTTTTTTTTTTGAACAAGTCGAGTGGGTTTTGAAACCTTCACCAGGAGATTGATGGACTTCTACTTTGACTGTCAAGTTGTATAAACATTCGATCATTCATTATCAAAACTATGTCTTATTTTTATTTTTTGTTTAATGTATATCGACTTAACAACGAAGTTGGCTTCATTTTGTTAGACTATTATTATTAGTTAGACGTTATATTTTATTGGTTAACCCATGTTTAGTGGTTTCTAGAATAATTTTAAGGTGACTATATATTGCATTTAATGATTAATAAAAGACAGGAAATTATTATTCGAACGTAGTATCACAACCAAAGATCTAACCTCTTAATTTTTCTCCACAAATAGATACAACCAAAAACAACGCTAAAATTGTTTTTTACTTTTTTTTTCTCGTTCGTGGAAGAATCGTTCGAGGAAGAATTCTTCACCCGTCACTTTTATAGTAAAAGTAATAAACACGTTTGATTTATGAACCTCTTGTTTTTATTCAAAGAAAGTCAATATGAACATCTTATGACAATCCACATCTAGGTTTTCTATATCCAGGTGTAAATAAAATATGAGATGTTGTATATTTGTTTATTGAAAATTTCTTAACTCGTAGTTTTAAACATAAAATTGTAATGGGTTCTTTTTTCTTCAGGTGATTACTTAAGGACATGTTAAATTTACTTATCAAACTCAAACATAAAATTCTTCTCTTTAGTCTTATCTATGATACACACAATAAGCATTAACAACTTGCCTTCACAAAAATACCGAATGATCACATGGGTGCACACTAATCACAACATGCAAGCGGAAATAAAAAAACGTATTTCTAAATGAAATGGAGTAAATGAGAAAATGAAAATACGGCTTTATTTTCATTAAAGGGTTAAACGTTAATTACCATTAAATGGTTAAACAGTAATTACCCGAAACTTAATATTTATCCGGGATAAATATTAAGGGGTAATAAATAGCAAAAGACCAAAAATATATCCCCTTAGGGATATATTCGTTCGACCGAACCCAAGGAGGAAAAGAGGGAGTTTGTTTCCTAAACAAACTCTAATACTTGTCCTACAAGTATTCTAGATCCTTCCCTTGTATTCTATAAATACAAAGGGGCTTCTAAGAATCCTTATAACTCAAACACAATCCCTAAAATCCTCTCCTCTCTCCATATTTAGTCGATCGACCAAGGGGTATAAACCATATTCGATCTTCACTAATCGACTTCTAGTCAATTCAGTGTTTACTCGGCTTTTGTATCTCGCCTAACTTATGTAGGTTCGACCCTTAGTTCTACCTGTACATTATTAGTGGATACCTGACGCAACCCGAAGAGTGGTTTTTTTTACCAAAAACCCTAATCTTGGTTGATCAAGAAAAGATGGTGAACCCGCGCATTAGACTGGTTCAGAAGCATACAAGATTGCATGAAACAAGTATGTCTTTTATAAACACCCTTTATACGTGTTTAGGGTTAGGTTATATCAATGATTAGGTTAAGATCTTGCTAGATAGGGTTTGTCTGGCTGCATGGCAATTTATCTAATTTGTTCTGTTGCTGCATGTTTTGTTGGTCATGCAGGTAACACCAGAACTCTACAAAAAGTTCAACGTAGATCTCAAATTCTCCAAAAGATCTGGGACAAATTCTGACCATTTATTTTTCATCAAGAAACCCACTTTCATTTTTTTCTAAATTAGATAACACATAAACAGTTGATCGTTACACGAAAAGAATCATATCATCGCGACGAGAGTTAAATCATATTTCTATAGAGGGGTAGTTCTATATACGTTCGACGAACTTTTTTTCAACTTTTTTTTATGAGTGTTGAAATTTACGTCTGAAAACACTTTCATTTTTTTCTAAATTAGATAACACGTAAACAGTTGATCGTTACACGAAAAGAATCATATCATCGCGACGAGAGTTAAATCATATTTCTGTAGAGGGGCAGTTCTATATACGTTCGACGAACTTTTTTTCAACTTTTTTTTGTGAGTGTTGAAATTTACGTCTGAAAAAATGATTTGTTATTTTAACATCACATGTGATTTTATGAAATCATATGTGATTTGTGAAATCACACATGATTTGTGAAATAACAAGTGATTTCTAACATAACAAATCACATGTGATTTCCAGACGCAAATTTTAACACTAAAACAAACCTCGAAAAAAAGTTGTCGAAAGCATATCGAAGTGCCCATCTACTAAAAGACTAAAAAAAAAATCTTGTCACGATATTGTATTTTTTGTCGCTTAACGATTTACCATTGTAAGATATTTTATTTTTAAAAAAAGGCGAAAGTTTTTTTTTTATTTTATTTTATTATTTTTTTTTTATTTTGATATAAAAATGTGTTGTCAGAATGAGTTGTATTCTCGTCACGATAGTGTATTTGACTGCTCACAGAAATGCGTTGATGGACTCGTGTATTGATGAGTCGTCATAATGCTTTTTTTCTTTGGTTTTGTGATTTCCTCAAGTTGTAGCTTGCCTGAAAACATAGGCTATGGCTTTGCAGGCTTGTGATGTCAATGTGTCATGTGCATTTAATATGTAGGACTTTGTTGAGCGGCTGTTTGCAGCCGTCATCCTTCTCTTTCTTCCTAGGTTATCGAAGTAATCATTTGAATTTTTGGCGCATGTTTTGTTTCGTAACCACGCACTCATCATTTCATCTGCCTCTGCGTTTCCCAAGTGTCATGGGCCCATTTGGTGTACATGTTCCCATAAATATTGGGAAACGTTTTTAGTGGTTTTGGGTATTTAAGGGGAAAGATACCCATCTCTTTTGCATTTTGCCTTTCTTTCTTCTTTGGTTTCTTGAAGCTTTCTATTGTTCTAAGAAGTTGAATTCTGATAGCCCTTTTCTTGACGCTGAGGATTCTTTGGATTACGAAGGAGTGTTCTCGGAATTCGTAGGTTAGTTGCCAATCTTTTCTTTCCATTTTGTTTTTAGTTTAGCTGTTGTTGTTCTATGCCACTTCATATTTTTCGTCATTCTTTGTCGACTGTTTGCTCGACTGTTGAGGTTGCGCTTGTCGAGTTGCTTACTTTCCATTCTTTTACCTTTGTGATAGATTTTTCTAAAAGGTGTGGATTTTCGTGGTCTTCTTTTGTGATTCTGGCTTACTGATGCGTGGTTTTGTGACCTTACAACAGGTTTTACCTCTCGAGGGATCTCAAGAGGCTTACAACCCTACCAGGCAGTGTACCTGACCGATGTAGTATAGGATAGTGGTAAGTACGGGGGATTGATCGTTCTCTCACAGGGATAAGTCTAAGGGTGAAGGAAGATTCTTTTTGTATTTTTATATTTTTAGGAAAGCAAGTAAAATCTCGGTTTTGAAGGAGTGGGCGAAATTAGTTGCTAGTCAACTAACCCAAAATAACTACAATTGCAAATAAAATAAAATATCTAAACTATTGTGGTTGTGAAAACTATATGGAGAAAAGTTGTGTTTACTTAGACTTCATTACTCCCTAACTATCTTTTACCGGTTAATTGATATGTATGTTACTTGTGTGGATGAAGGGTGTATTCCTAATAACTCATGGAGTGGCATACATATCTCTCCAATTCTATGAGCTCTTATCTCCTCCTATGCCATGCACGGCACAACCATAGGGATTGTAAACAGTGGCTCATGCGTTAAATACTACCTTAATAGCCTAGTATGCCTTGGCTACATGTTTCCCAAGACGTTCAAGCACGTTACCATAAAGGAGGTTGGCCAGTTTTCTTGAGCCTAACATTGATGGAACAATCATCCCAACAAACAACAACACATCAATTAACCAATAATTAATAGTTAGGTTTCATTAGATCTAAGCAAACACAAGAGAATTTAGCTACACATGTTAATTAAAAGACAAGCAAAAGAGATAATCAACCAACACATAGACATATTGATTGAATTAAAGTGAAGACTTATCTTTAATTAAGCATGAGGGTTCCAAGGGTTGGAAACCCTAAAAAGTACAGAAAATTCGTCTAGGGTTTGGTGCCAAAAGTTCTCCACAAAGTTCCACACTTAATGAATGAAAAATAGAAAACTATATATAGATTTTACATTCTGACGGCGTCAGGTTATAGAGGCTGACGCCGTCAGCTCGCCGCCATTAGGTTTCTCGGATGGCCTAGATCCACTTCTGACGCCGTCACTCTCTATTCCTCTCTGGGCCGTCACTCTTTAACTCATAACCTGACGGCCTACAACTTCTAACACCTGACGGCGTCAGGTGTTAATTTCCAAAATCTTTCTGGCCCGTCATTTGATAATTGGTTTCCACTCTTTTGTCAAGGCTTGCTGACGGCGTCACCTTGTGACTCTGACGCCGTCAGGTTGTAATTTCTGCTTCTTTTGAGACTTTGTCGTTTTCTTCACTTTTATGCTCCAAAAACGTCCAAATATGCATGTTTTCCAGAATTCTTCTCAAAAGTACCTAAAATGACAAAAGGAACGATTTAGGGCAATATTTGATCACATTTATACGAATTAGGGCTTAAATGACCCCTAAAAGCGTAACACTTTTCGTCTCATCACTTACCATTTTCGGTTGATGAAGATCTTTTTAAGGGCTGTGTTAAGGCGGTATTGGTGAATTTTCATGCACTTTGTCTTGATTGTCTCTTTCTACTTTTTGAAGTGTCAGGTAACAATCGATATGGTTTTTCTTCTGCTAGCAACGTAGCATTCGTTAATGCTTCTTTCATGTGCAATCTTGGTGAAGGTTAATCCTGGGGCTCGGTCACCAGGGAGTGAATTAGCCTGGGGGGTTTTACCAGGGTCATGATGATCCTGAGGAGAGTGATGTAGACTTGATTTCCCTGGCTGCTAGGAAAAGGAAATTGAGTATTTCATCTGCTGGTGTTTTCGAGGCTGGGAAGACCTTTGTTCCAAGTAGGGATAGCAAGGAAAGTGATTCTTTGGATATCAAAGTTTATTATACTCCTTTAAAAGTTGTATAACCTACTACCGTTCTTTCAGATGATGATGATAGTAGCCCAGTAGGGAGTGATCCTCGTCGGCTTAAAAGGGTGAAGATGAGTGCTAAGCATCCTGGTAGGGACAAAGCATCTATCAGAGGTATACTCTTTCAGTTTGTCTTGTCTACTTTCATTTTCTTGTGATTTACTTGATTTTTCCTCTTTTATGGGCAGGGGTGCTTTCCTGGTTTTTGAGACTAGTCTCAGGTTTGATGATCCTTTGGAGGATCATACTTCTCGAAGGGCCTACCTGAATGTTATGGATCCTCTAACTAGGAAACTTGAGTCTGAGAGTAGGTCCGTGTCGTATGTTTGTCAGTCTATGGATCAATCCTTACTGATCTTGTGTCTAACTATCATTCTTTGATGAGGCATGATCAGATGGCTGAGCTCAGGCCCGCTCGGTTCATGCTAGGCTTTAGAGCCTTAAAGAGGAATTTCTTAAGTTGAGGCAAAGGTCTGCCATTGAAAAGTTGAATTTAGAGCGTGAGGAGTCAGTGTTAATGACTCAAAAGTAGGCTCTGGAGCGTGATCATGGTGAGCTTGTTCGTGATGGTAATCAGTATACGTAGGAGACCCGTCAGTTGCAAAACAGATTGGGGGATGCTGAGTCTGCCAATGGTCACTTGGATGAGCAACTTTTTCATCAGGCGGAGTCTCATAAACTTCATGTTGAGAGGGAGATTGGATATTTTAGCAGTTTGTTATCCGAGGAGAGAGGGGCAAGGTTAAAAGGTTAGAAATGTGTAGTTTGACCTTGAAAGTCAAACTATTTTGGACTTGTCTAATGAGTCAAAACATATGTATGAGCCTATATGTGTAGCATTGTAACTATACAAAAAGTAATCCGCATAGAAATGGTGATTTATTGTTATGCAAGGGAGGCCAATGTCACGATGAACGAAACTAATCTTCAGTACGAGTCACTTAACCAATATTACATATGTAATATGTGACCTTTTGATAATCTGATACGTGTAATAATAACTCTTGTGGTAGTTCTGAACATCAACATACTAACAGATTATAAACATTATGGTCACCTGTAACACCCCCAAAATATCGCAGCGGAAGATAGTGTCACTGAGTGTTACTTCGTAGCACAAAGTACAAGTTATAGAAAACATACTCTAAATGAGACGTTTTGAAAAATTACCATACGATAAATAATATCAGAGTTATAACAAGAGGTCCCAAAGTATAATATTACATAAATGTTTAACAAAAAATTTATTGAATGGTGAATATAATGCATCCTTGTCTTCAAAACATGCCATGCGACTCTAATGCTCCAATCCAAAGTTATGTCTTACGAAACCTGAGAATAAACATGCTAAAAGTGTCAAGGTTGGTGAGTTCATAGGTTTAAATATGTAAAAGTAGTGTGGACCACAAGATTTCAACGACAACTGTAATTCAAATATATTCATGTATTCCTATTGCACTAAGCTCATGAAACCGAAGCCTTAACAGTTAATTATGTGTCACCCCAACCAGTTGCTTTGCCCTACACCTGTACAACATCAAATGAAATGTATCCGTTTCTTGTTGGAGCGACCAACACGGACGGGGGAGTTTACCCCCAATAGATCTATTCACGGCATTTGCGCTTACTCACGCAAGAGTAATTAATGGTTCATGATTGTGGGGACTTTTATCGCAAATGAGACAACTTAGGCAACCAACAAATGTTTAATGTACTTGTGTCCATATGTAAAACAACAATGAGTTTAAGTAAAAATGAGCATGTATTCTCACCCCAAAAAATTTCAAAACAAACAAAATTGGGGCTATGAAACTCACCGTAGTGATCAGGAGTGGATTATAAGTTTATAACGATAGATAGTGTATTGTGATGTCACAAGCTTTAACGATGATAAAACTTTGTATAAAAACAACGAGAATGACAAGGACCAATCTATCCTAAGTCTTCTGATCTTTAACCTTTGTCTTCAACCTTATTGAACTTGAGCTAAATACTCCAAAGATAACTTTTCTTCAACCCTAGACCTTGTATAACTTCCAACTTACCCAAGAAATCACCAAAACAACCTTAGGACCTTGTAAGGATCATCAATACCTTCATCTTTCTTGTACAACTTATAGCTTGAATCAAAATGATGAGTGGTGATGGTGGTTATGTAGTTCACGGCAAAGAGAGACACCAAAGGATATTTGGTAACTTTTCTCTTATTTTGCATAAGTTACTTTGAAAATAAATGATTAGTAAAAGCTTATGTATATCTTGTTAAAGACGTGCAGAGTTATAAGATTATTAGTGATGAAACATGGCCACACGGCCTTGTGGCATGAGTATATGCACGCCACCTCTCTATGAGGTGGTGAGGTGATTCATATTTTGTGATAAATATTAACTTACGGGGTATAGTTTGGTCCCGGTAATTACTAACGTTAAGCCTTTAAGTTACGAAACTTAAAACCGGACAACGTAAAAATGTAATACTTATAAAAATGTCAAAACTTATCAATATACTCCAACTAAGTATATTAGATGTGTGATAAATTTAATGGAGAGCGTAAATGTTGATAAAACCTAATATCGTAGGTTTAAGTACGCTTAACACGTAAAGAGTACAAATTTTACGTAAAATTAACAAAATGGCAATAGTTCATATAAAATATGACTATTAGTGAAAATAAAGTGTGTAGAACACATAGGGTCATCATAATTTTGTGTCGGTTACGAGTAAAGCTCAAGCGATTGAACTTTCTTTTTTATACGTAAAAGTATTTACTTTAAAATTTTAAAGTAATAATAAATATGAGTAAATAGTTAATTTAATAACCTGAAAAGTACAAATTGCTACATCACCCATCGGTTTTCAAATATTTAATGATCACGTCTCATTTATACAAAACACTGCCATGAATATTTTGGAAAGGCAAATGTGCAGCTAATACAGTATCAAACCTGTCATTCAATTTTTTCTAAACAAAATTTCTGAAAAAAATGAGTTCTTAAATTATTTGTATCATTACAATACACTCTTTTCTTTACATAATACTCGTAAGTGAATTCTCAGACAACTACACAATCTCACATTGATCCTCACGGAACTTGAACCCTCAAACTCTTGGTAGGGGAGATAAATTCTCATGGATACCGCTAGGCTAAAGGCCATTTCTTTACAAAATACTTTTTCGTTTAAAGAAATAATAGAGATTTTAGGGGCTTTCACAAGTTGATTATTTATAAAATAGGAAACACACCTACCTTGGGATACCAGAACTATTGGATACAGTGGGAACCGAATAAGGATTGTTTAGCCTTTGGATTCGACCAAACTCATTTAGTTGTTTGGTGGTTTCAGGTATATATGGAGGGTTAGCAGGTGAAGGCAAGGGTTCAATATTCTTAGATAACATTTGTAGAGCCATAGACATTGTTGGTCTAAGCGATGCAACTTCTTGGATGCAAAGAAACGCTATATGCACCATACTTTTTATTTCTTTCTTCATTTTGCTACTTGTTTGATTATTCAATATCAGATTTGGATCAACAAGCTCTTCCACTGACCCTTGCTTAAAATGCTCCCATGCCTATTAAGTCACCGACGACACAATGATTAGCTTAAGCATAAACTTTAGCTATGGTTACTCGAACTGTTATATGAAAATAACTGTTGTACATACAAATTAAAATGGCATGTGATGATAAAATATTGATATATTTTCAGTGAAAACCGTACTTACAATTGAAACTAAGCTTTGAGTGTACTCTGATGTTTGGATTCCTCTGTTTGGTATTCCACTTACTATCTCAAGCAAAAGCACACCGAAGCTATATACATCCACCTTTTCAGTTAACTTACCATGGGATATGTATTCTGGAGCCATATATCCACTGCAATAGTAAAAGATAAAGAGTGAAAAGGAAAACTTATCTAGGACACCGGTAAATAAGGTTCTAAAAGAAATATTAAGAGCAACAAAATCTCCTAGAAGCATTTTCATCGAATAAATAAAAAAACAGACACCTCACACCTGCAGCTCCATTAATCGTATACCATACTATACCTTGTTGGACCTTAGTCAACTTTGCATTTTCTGAACATAGGATCGAAAAGACTCATTTCCTCTTTTTATAACTTAATTTTTCTCTAAGAACACGCAGCTTCCTTTTATCAGAATATACATTAGAAAAAGTTAAGTGCTTACAGAGTCCCTGCAATCCCAGTGCTGATGTGATTTTTATCTTGTTGATAAGACCTCGCTAACCCAAAATCAGCAATCTTTGCATGAAGCCTCGAATCCAACAAGACATTAGCAGCTTTTATATCCCTGTGAATAATCCTTCTTTTACTGTTTTCATGAAGGTATGACAAACCCTCTGCTATGCCTAAGATAATATCATATCTTTTTGCCCAGTCTAGTTCCTTACCTCTGGTTGCATCTGTTAAATGTCATATAAAAAGTCCCATTAAGTGTGCCAAGAATGTCATGTTAACTTGAGTTTTAGAGAATAAGGAAATCATTGTGCTTACCAAAGATGAAGTGATCGAGACTCCTGTTTGGTAAATATTCGTAAAGGAGAATACTTTCAGGCCCCAAACAACTGAATCCTACAAGTTTGACCAGATTTTTGTGGTCAACACTACTAATAATGTTGACTTCATTGTAGAAGTCCCGTGCTCTATGCCGGTGGTTGAAGAAAAGTCTCTTAACAGCAATCTCTTTTCCATCTGGAAGAACACCCTGTGAAAATTTTCAATGAGCAGCGCCTTCCAATGTGAATAATGAATTTGTTACACAAGTAATTCAGATGTCGAGTCTGAGAGATTACCTTGTATACTGTTCCAAATCCCCCTTTCCCAAGTATATTGGCCTCGTCAAAAGAACTTGTCGCTTTCTCAATCGTTGAGTATTTGACGTTCAAGTTACTACCATTCATGATCTCCAATAATTTAGTATCATCAAAACCTATGATAACAAGGGCAGCATAATCTTTCACAACGTGTAGGATAATAATTTAGGGTTAGTCAGAGTATGATGATATGGGTCTAAATGAGAAAGTCAACTATTCAGACAAGAAACCCAATAATCGTTTTCATGCCCTTTTTACACTTTAAATAGGCGTTATGTCCTTTTCATTTCTCATCTTATCATTTTTAATTTTCTCTTCCAAATTGTAACAAACTTGTTCAATTCATCTATCCAATAACAATCATTCAACTACATTTCGAGTTGCAATGTGATTCCTAATTAGTTGCTAGTTCTCATTTGGATCTTAATCCCTGTAAGTTCATATTAATTGGTATTAGAGCTCTAATCTTGGCAAAGAAATTGTTAAATCAGTTGCTCAATAGAATTCTGTTACTATAACGGATAACCGATTCAGTTACTTCTCCGGTGATTCTGTTATAAATCCGGCTAACTTCTGATCAAATTTCAATCTAAAATACGTCATCAATAATGGGGCATTTGGAATAAGCCTCTTTTATGTAGAAACATATGTTTCCGCTTACGAAATTCATGTATAAGCAAACCATTCACTTAGTGGTTGGGGATCTATTGCAAAGTGGATAAATTTAAAAAGTGTAGAAAGTCATTCATAAAGCGACACGTGTCTCCCACTCTATTTTATTAAAAAAAATCCGTCAAGGGGTATAATGGTCTTTTGACCCGTTTTTGTTTTTCCACATCAAATTTCAAACGCACATATCTCTTAAACGATAAACTTTTAGAAAAAACGATTTCACCATAATTTTTATTTGTTTCTCTTTAATTTGGTATAAATTTTGTTAATTATTTCAAAACTTTTTTTTTACATATTCATTGAGTCTTGATTTTCTTGCCATTTTCGACCCTATTTTTAACCTTCAAAATTGTCTAATCATAAAATACTTAAAACACGAAAGTTGTAGAATTTGGTTCACTCTTCACACCGGTTTTTGAATCACTCAAATCCGATTTCATATGAATAAGACGTGTTACTCATATTTGTTGCACACAAGGTGTTTGATGAAATGTCTAGCTTAGATTTTTAGTGTTAACGCATTATTAATCATTTTATTAATGTAAGATTCAAAAAGTGATGTATTTTAATCGTTAATTTTTTTTAAAAATGTACATTTTGTTCATCAGTTAATCCTCTTTATCAGTTAGTATTGTTCATCAATTAGTCTTTGTTCATTAATAATCTTGTTCAAGACTAATGAGATGATGAACAATATTAACTGATGAACAAGACATACTTTTGTTCACAAAACGAGAATATGTTCATCAAAAAATATCGTTCATCAATAAAAAGTATTGTTCATCAATAAAAGAGTTATTCATTTGTTTATCAATAAAAAATTTTGTTCATCAATAAAAAGAATTGTTCATAAGTTCACTTTAATTTTGTTCATCAATTAAACCACAATATTCATCAATAAAAAAATTGCTTATTGTTGTTCATCAATAAAAAATGTTGTTTATCAAAAATTTTATTGTTCATCAGTTTATCAGTTTTTCAAAAAAAAAAAAATCATAGTGTTCATCAGTTGTCTAAAGAAAATCACAATGTTCATCATTTAAGGTCACAGTGTTCATCAGTTCATCAATTTGTTGTTTGTTCATCAGTTGTCTGTTCATCATTTAGTCTTTGTTCTTCAGTTCAAAAAAAGCTAAAAAGTAACAAAAATAACAAAAGATGCATTGTAATACACCAATTAGTGCATTTAAATGTACTTTTATAAGGTAAATCTCTTTTAGGCATTTTATCAAATAGTTTGTATGCACTAAATATGATTAAAACATTATCTTTAACGTGCAATATCTCACTCATATCATATTGGATTTGAGTGATTCAAATTTCTGGGTAAAGAATGGCCAAAAAGCTACAACTTTCATGTTTTAAGTTTTGCATAATTTGGCCTTTAAACTAGAAAAAATTAGAGCCGAAAATGCCGAAAATTTCAAGAAAATCAACACACTTAAAAAAATAAAAAAAAAAAAAAAAAAAAAAAAAAAAGTTGCAATTCATGTATCAAAATGCATACAAAATTAAAGAGAATTAAGTTTTAAAAATTATGGTGAAATCGGTTTTTTTTAAAAGTTGGTCGTTTGAAAGTTATTTACGTTTGAAGTTTAGGGTTGAATTAAGGGAAAAAGGGAGTGGAGTGGGTGGGAGACACGTGGCACTAGCTTATTGGCTTTCTAGACTTTTTAGAATTTTTTCCTCTTTCAAAGGATCGCAACTCCTCACTCGGTTACTAGAATGAAAAATGGATTCAAGTGGAATAATGAAGCTCACGAAGCATTTTTTACAGTGTGTTGATTTTCTTGAAATTTTCGGCATTTTCGGGCTCTAATTTGTTCTAGTTAAAGGCCCAAAATTATGCAAGAGCTTAAAACATGAAAGTTGTAGCTTTTTGGCGATCCTTTACCCAGAAATTTGAAGTCAACTCACATCCAATATGATATGAGTGAGATATCGCACCGTTAAAGATAATGTTCTTAATCATATTTGCATACAAAACTATTTGATACAAATGGCTAAAAAGAGATTTACCCTTCATAAAACGTACATTTAAATGCCACTGATCAATACTTAGTGGGATCTGTTGCGATGGGTGTTAACATCTCTCTACCTAACCTGCCAAACCCATTTCCACACAGTATTATGATCACTTTCAAGTGCATTTAACATTTTTTATCTCTATATCTATTGCCTCCAAACCAGAACAAAATATATAGTTCAACCTTTCCTCTTAAGACATTGCAAAAATCGAACCAAAGACATACATAGAACAAAACTGCATTGATGCACAAACAAACATATTAAATTGAGCGAATAGAAATATATCCCTTGATGGAGCCAACCTTTGAACCCCATTACCATCTTTATGATAATGCGGCATTATACGTATTCATAAGTAAATCATCTGAGAATCATGGTTGTAACTAATAGAATTCTATTTACCCGTCACACCCATTTGAATACACTGATTGAACCACTATGATTTTTTATTTTATTTTATTTTTTTTTTTTTTTTTTTTTTTTTAACAAGACTGATAATAACACATAGCATTATCAATAACATACTAGAATACTCCTAGGTGAACACTATACAACCAACTATGAACACCTATATCTCAGATTTATCAACCAATCAATTGTTTGTAAAGCTTAAAATATACCATAATGGACATCTGAGCGCAAAACATCAATAAAGCACCATATATTTTATATTTAGTGGTCCTCTGTAATGATATCTGGTATGCTCGTTCTATGCATATACTTGTTTCCAAAGAAAATGATACCAATAAACCATTGATAAAGTAGAAGACTTAACATCCCTTCTCTCTTATTTGCAAGCAAGTATTTCTGAGCACATATCCTTGGGGAGATGTAAAAATGACAATGTGCTCCCCAAACATGAATGTTCAGCTTTCCACATTGAACTCAACTCCCAAGTTTCCTCAGGAGGGACTTAGGTGTCCTAGCATTCAGTGACTAAGTTGGACTTTAAACTCATCCCTTTAGCAGACTTTAAAACCAAGTCTCTAGCCAAACCCTTCGTCAAGTGATCAGCTAAGTTCTGTTGAGATCTAACAAACTCTATAGATATTACCCCATTAATGATGAGCTCACGAATCATGCTATGCCTGACACCTAAGTGTCTAGACTTCCCATTGTACATCTGGCTATAAGCCTTTGCCAATGTAGCAGCACTATCACACCGGATAGAAATAGGTGCTATAGGTTTAGGCCACAATGGAATCTCAAGAAGCAAGTTTTTCAACCATTCAGCTTCTTTACCAGCATTTCAGATTCCATTGTTGAACTGTGATGCAAGTTTGCTTCTTGGATGCCCAAGAAATTGCACCTCCACCAAGTAGGAATACCCAGCCACTGGTAAACAAATTGTCTTCAGTGTTACTGATCCAACTTGCATCAGTGTAACCTTCCAACACTGATGGATAACCAGTATATGAGAGACTATAATCCATAGTTCTCTTCAAATACTTTAGTACCCTCTGAATTGCTTGCCAGTGTTGAGCACTAGGATTACTAGTATACCTGCTCAATTTTCCCACTGCAAAAGCAATATCAGACCTTGTACAAGTCATGGCATACATCAGGCCGCCAAGTACCCTAGAATACTCAAGTTGAGATACAGCTTTTCCAGTATTAGGCATTAGCTTCTCAGTTGTATCCATAGGAGTACTCACTGGAGTACAATCAAAGCAATTAAATTTCTTCAGTACCCTCTCAATGTAATGAGACTGAGAAATTGATATACCATTGCTTTCATGTTTAATCCTTATACCAAGGATAACATCAGCCTACCCCATATCTTTCATGGAGAACCTTGATGACAAAAATTCCTTTGTCAGATCAACTTGATTTTGGTCAGTCCCAAAGATCAACATGTCATCAACATATAGGCAAATGATGACTCCTTTACCAGATTCATCAAATTTGCTATATACACATTTGTCAGCCTGGTTAAGAACATAACCATTAGACAAAACCACTTCATCAAACTTTTGATGTCATTGCTTAGGTGCCTGTTTCAGTCCATACAGAGACTTACTCAGTTTACACACCTTGTTTTCATTACCAGGCATGATGAAGCCCTGAGGTTGGTTCATGTAAACCTCCTCATTAGGGGTGAAAACGAGCCGAGCCGAGCCCGAGCCTGCCAGAGCTCGAGCTCGGCTCGTTTATATATATAAAGCTCGAGCTCGGGCTCGAGCTCGTTTCGAGCCTTATATTTAGAGCTCGAGCTCGGCTCGTGAAAATTTTCACAAGCTCGAGCTCGGGCTCGGGCTCGACTAATTTATATGAA
>LBNU01038289.1:89781-105447 GCA_014162995.1 Artemisia annua | reverse complement strand
TTTTTTAAACAATAATGAAACTGAGCCTTGTGACATTTGTCAAAAGGCTAAACAGACAAGGGAACCTTTTCCCTTGAGTGATCATAAAACTACTTTTCTTGGTGAACTTGTTCATTTGGACCTTTGGGGTCCTTATATAGTTAAAAGTAAAGAAGGATATAGATATTTTTTAACTGTTGTTGATGATTTCACCAGGGCTGTTTGGGTTTACTTACTTAAGAGTAAGCATGAGGTGTTTGAATGTATTCAAGTTTTTTATAACCTGATTAAAACACAATTTGAGAAATGTGTTAAAACTTATAGAAGTGATAATGGAACTGAGTTTATAAATCATCAATTTGATAAGTTTTGTAAAGAAAAAGGTATTATACATCAGACCTCCTGTGCTTATACCCCTCAACAAAATGGGGTTGTTGAGAGGAAACATAGGCATCTTTTAAATGTAGGAAGATCCCTTCTGTTTCAGGGGGATTGCCCTTATATTTGTGGTCTGAATGTGTGCTTACTGCTACTTATCTTATTAACAGATTTCCATCTTCAGTGCTGAGTGGAGACTCTCCTTACAATCTTGTGTTTAATAAAAAAACATGTTTTAAGTCATTTAAGAACTTTTGGATGTCTTTGTTTTGCTACTATACTTACCAGTAATGATAAGTTTAGTAGTAGAGCAGAAAAATGTGTTTTAGTTGGATACTCTAATTCTCAAAAAGGTTATAAGCTTTATAGTCTTGAAAGCAAACAATTTATCTTCTCTAGAGATGTTAGGTTCTTTGAAAATGTCTTTCCTTTCAAGATTAAAACCACTTCTGCTGCTCCTGACCCTCTCAGTCAGGATTTGAATCATGTTAACTTCTTTGATGAATTAACATGTGACAATCCTGACACACCCAATGATGATAATGAGCATAATAGTACCCCTTTGGGTAATAATATTCCAAATGATCATCATTTGAGTGAGGGTAGTCACTCTCTGCAACTTGGCAGCCCAACTATTGACCATGAAAAGGATGATTTGGGGCATTCTTTTGGTTCCAATGGGGTTGCCAGTGCAGATGAGAGGGCTGCAACACCTTTTGGTGTGACTCTTTCTGAGGGTGTCAGTAGCCCCTTACCTGAACAAGCAGCAAAATCAAGTTTTCAAAATAAATATAATGAATTTGTTGTTGATTCCAAAGTTAAGTTTGGACTTGAAAAATTTGTAAACTACTCAAAGCTTAGTTCTAAAAATTATTGCTTTGTTGTTGAATTGAATAAATCTGTGGAACCAAAAACTTATAATCAGGCTTGTAAGGAACAGCACTGGAGAGATGCAATGGATAAAGAAATGCATGCCCTTTATAGTAATGATACTTTTGAAATTTGTGAGTTGCCTGTTGGTAGAAGAACTATAGGAAATAAATGGGTCTTTAAGATAAAATACAAGTCCACAGGTGAGGTAGAAATATATAAGGGTAGGTTAGTTGTTAAAGGCTATAACCAAAGAGAAGGTGTTGACTTTGATGAAACATTCTCACCTGTGGTAAAAATTGTCACTATTAGGTGTGTTATTAATCTACCTGTGCAAATGTCTTGGCCTATTTTCCAACTTGATGTTAATAATGCTTTTCTTTATGGTGATTTGGATGAAACTGTATATATGACACTTCTTGAGGTTTATTTTGATCCTAATGATAAAAGGGTATGTAGACTTAAAAAATCATTGTATGGGCTTAAACAAGCTCCTAGGCAATGGAATGCTAAGTTGACTAGTGCTCTTCTTGAAAATGGTTTTAAGCAAAGTAAGAGTGATTACTCTTTGTTTACCAAGAGTGACTCATGTAACTTTGTTGCTTTGCTTGTTTATGTGGATGATATTATAGTCACTTGTAATAATCTGAAGGATATTGAAAGTTTTAAAGTTTTTTTGAACTCTAAGTTTCAAATAAAAAACTTGGGAAAACTTAAATACTTCTTAGGTATTGAAGTGATTGATACTGAGTAGGGAGTTTGTTTGTCACAAAGAAAGTATTGTTTAGATCTTTTAATTGAGTTTGGCTTACTTGCTTGCAAGCCTTCTGCTTTTCCTTTAGAACAAAATTTGTTTTTAACAAATGAGCCAACTATTAGTGATCCAGTGATAGATAATTTAACTAAGTATCAAAAACTTATTGGGAAATTGATTTACTTGACACATACTAGGCCTGATATTGCTTATTCTGTTCATTGCTTGAGTCAGTTTATGCATAGGCCTCTTAGGTCTCATTTGAAAATTGCTCTTAAAGTTTTAAGATATCTTAAAGGATCACCTGGAAAGGGGGTTCATATTACCAGGTGCCCAAATGCTTCTCTTGAAGCATTTGTTGATGCAGACTGGGCAAAATGTGTTATAACAAGAAAATCTGTCACTGATTACTGTTTATTTCTTAATGGTTCAGGCGTTTCCTGGAAAAGCAAAAAACAACCATACTCTCTCAAAAGTTCAACTGAAGCAGAGTATTAGGGCTCTTGCTTCAGATACCAGTGAGTTATCTGGGTTGTTAAAATTTTTTTGTTAAAAGATCTTCAAGTCATTAAATCTTTTACCTGTTTTCCACTTCCCTGTGACAGTAAATCAGCAATTAAGGTTGCTTCCAACCCAGTTTTCCATGAAAAGAACAAGAACACCTTGAGATAGATTTACATTTTGTAAAGAGAAAAGATTTTGAATGGTGTTATCAAAACTGTTAAGGTAGATTCTGCAAATCAAATTGCAGATATCTTCCACAAAGGGGTGGATAACATTACAACATGATTTTCTGGTAGGACAAACTTTAATATGATTTAACATTTATCAACTATCAGATTAAGGGGGGGATGTTGAAAAATAAGACTTAACAAGGCTTATTATTAATTTGTAGTTGTTATTTGGTTTTTTTACATTGCCAGTTTTAGCTTACTATTAAAGTTGAGGGACTAGTGTTGACATTTTGTACAAGGCTGTTTGGATACTTTGGAGCATAATGAAGATGTTATCAAAGACTAAGGGCTTAAAGTGTACAAATGAAAGTAGAGTCGGTGATGCTGCTATATAAAGAAAAAGACAAAGAACGAGTTTAATAACTAAACAATCTCATTCTCTCTCTAAGAAACATCATCTCTACTCTCTCTCACTCAATCTGATAAAAACTCTCTTGTAAACCCTAATTGGTGTTCTTGATTTTCTTGATCAAAACACTTGTTCTGATATTGTTAATACTTGATTGAGATCAAGTATTTGTGGTTGTTGTTGATATCTGTTTGAGAACAGTTTATTGTGGTTGTAATCTTGGTTTGATCTTAATAAAATTACTTTTATATCATTCAATTTAGTTTTTCTACAAAAAGTATGTGTATCTGAATTTTCTGATGTTGTACTCCGATGCTAACATTAATGTGAGCGTGATATTAAGTACTTTCTAAAGATAGATTATAAATAAGACATAGCTAGATTACAATGACAAACATAGAGTAAAAACAATCAATTTACTTACATGATAAACTCATCTACAGATTAAGTCACCTTTTTATTATTCTATCAAGTTTTGAAGTTGAGACATAGTTATATTATGCAAAGAAGATGATCAAATTCAATTATTAACTTCTGAAATTCTTACCAATTACGTAGATTTAGTTCATCTACGATAAAACAGTGAAAATTTACTCAGGGATGACAGTTATTGATAAATGAAGGGTGTCGATCACCACTATCCTCACAGTTTACATAGGGAGAGAGTCACCATCAATTTGACTAAATTGTTTTTAAATATTTCTCCTTTGGTATTTTAGTTGTTTTTATGGTATTTCTTTTTGACCGTTAACCTGCGATATTTTTTTTTCGGCCTGCAGCATCAAACAATGACACCTACTCATAACTCATGTACATCGTTTTCTACATTAATATTTAAATGTTTTTTTTTTTTTAACCTGATCTCACTTCACGTATTTATTTTTCTTTTTAACGTTTATTTATTTATTTTTGATGAATAATGTTTTCTCATTGGAAATATGAAGCTTATTTAGTTATTCAACCTTCAAAGGCTAGAAGGTGCTTCAGAGACACTATCTGAAGCCTGCTAGTGCTGTGAAATAAATGATTGCATACTTCAACAGATTATTTTGTTTCATTAGCTTTTGATATTGTAAAATTTGTATTGTGTTACTCTTATTATGTTATGTAAAAGAATTAAAACTATGATCACGAGTCACTTTGATGTGAGGATTACATTTAGCACATCTCGACAATATTAAAATTATAGCACTACTCAGTTTCTTAGCATATGTCTACAATATTTAATATTATAAGTACAAAGCAAGACCGTCTATGATGACATTACAATTCATCCAAAATTCCTCGTACTTACAAACTCTGATGTTTTTCCGGCATTTGAATTCGATAACTCCTGACCCATGCCCAAATTTTCAAACGAACATCTACCTTGGACCAAAGGAACTGTTGGAAACAGTGGGAGCTGAAACAGTATTGCTCACCTTAACTTTTAAATTTGCAATAAACTCGTTTAGCTGGATGTTGCTGTGAGATGTAAAAGGGGGATAAGTAGGCATAGGGAGGGGTTTAATATTCTTAGATAGCATTTGTAAGGCCATAGACATTGTTGGTCTAAGTGACGGTACTTCTTGGGTGCAAAGAAGTCCTATATGTACCACACTTTGTATTTCCTTCTTAACGTCGTTATCAGTGTGATTCTGCAACATCAAGTTCGGATCGAAAAGCTCCTCCTCCGACCCTTGGTTAAAATGTTCCCATACCTTTTATATCACAAACAGAAAAACAATTAAGCTTATCAAAAAAATTCAATAATAGTGAATCATAGATATGAAACTATTATATGTAGAAATGACACTTACAAGTGAAACCAAGTTGTGAATATTCTCTGATGTGTGAATTGCTCGGTTTGGCTTTCCGGTAACCACCTCGAGAATAAGCACACCGAAGCTATATACATCCACTTTTTCAGTTAACTGACCATGAGCGATATATTCTGGAGCCATATACCCGCTGCAGTAATAAGCAAATTATTCAGTGCACGGATAAGTAAATGAGGTAACAAAATAAATATAGTAAGAGCTGAAGGAAATGCATACAGTGTTCCTGCAATTCCGGTGCTGATGTGATTTTTATCTTCTTGATAAGATCTTGCTAACCCAAAATCAGCAATCTTAGCACAAAGCCTCGAATCTAACAAGATATTAGCAGCTTTGATATCCCTGTGAATGATTCTTGTTTTACTGTTTTCATGAAGGTAGGCCAAACCTTCTGCTGTCCCGATAATGATATTGAATCTTTTTTCCCAGTTTAGTTCCTTACCTTTAACTGCATCTATACAAATACATAAACTGAATCATATTTCCATCAAACTGATTATTTTGAGTGCCAGAATGCGCGATTCCATGCCAACTAGTTGTACAGGAGGTTGGACGGGTTGGGTAGACCCAAATAATTTTTAAAAAGTGAAACAGATAATTATGTGTTTAATACGATACTGTATTTTTCTTTCAACAGTGATATGTTTTTAAGTAACATGATTTAGGAGCTTCTTTCACCAATTGACCCGTCCCATTTAAGTTTGATAATACATATCCCTATCGACCCGTTCATAGGTAACTTTTAATGTTTACTTGAGTTTTGGAGAGTTTTTAGAATACACAGTGCTTACCAAAAATGAAATGATCGAGACTCTTGTTTGGTAAATATTCATAAATGAGCACACTTTCAGGCCCCAAGCAGCTGAATCCCACAAGTTTGACTAGATTTTTGTGGTCAACACTGCTAATGATGTTGACTTCATGGTAGAAGTCCCCTGCTCTATGTTGGTGGTTGACAAAAAGTCTCTTGGCAGCGATTTCTCTTCCATTTGGAAGAACTCCCTGTGACAAAGTATGCAAAACGACATTAATAAAGAAGCTGTTTATTAACGCCAGATGGTTGACTTTGAAATACTACCTTGTATACGGTTCCAAATCCCCCTTGCCCAAGTTTGTTAGCCTCACCAAAAGAGCTTGTGGCTTTCTCGATCATGGAGTATTTGAAATTCAAGCTACTACTAGTAACGATGTCCAACAGTTTAGTGTCGTCAGATGCTTGTTTTCTTTTTGATTTAATTCTGCGCTTCCATGCAAAAAGAGCAATAATACTTGCAACTATGAATACTACCACAGAACTTACAGCAATTACAATAGTCAATGTTTTCCCTGCAAAAGCCGTAATGGGGAGAAAGGATTAATCCTCTAGGAACTGCTATTTATCGTCCCAATTCTTTTAAAGAACATATTAAGCGACTTAATTTAAATCACGGGCAGGTATCTTTAGATTATAATGCCATACTGTTCATGCAGCCTACATTGATTTCATGAGTGTTATTATCCTAAACCTAGTAAATAACTGTAAAAGTTTTATGTATAACTATTAAAAACTTACATATAACATGGTAACTTACCTTTAGAGCGTTGTTTGTGATCAGTTCCATCAGGACTTGATAAGATAGTGTCAGAGTATCTCATATAGCAACCTGTATATAGTGCATACCCCCCTGACCCAGGCAAGCAGCTTAACATCGACCTAGATGCTGTCTGCAAACACTGTCCACAAGCTTCTGCATCTAATGAACTCCAGCAATCACCCGTTGCATAGGCAGACTCGTTTGAGGACCCAGTTACAATAGCCTGTGTTCCAGCATGGTGGTCCTGACTGTTAGGTGCAGTTTCAACTGCTTGTAACACAGCCTTCGAGGCTGATTGACCAAAAGCATCGCTTTTCTGTGTGTTATTTTCACAAATAGTTCTATCTTCTTTCCCTGTGAGCTCTCCAAAGAAGCTATAATTCCCGAAGCGCATAAAGCATCCTCTGAGATAAACACGACCACCAACGTTGGGTAAGCAACTAGGAAGAGTAGTACGTGCTTCAGCAATGCATAAGAGACATTCACTAATGGAAAGATCCCCGTAACATTGCGTAAGTACGTTGTTTGCATCAAGTCCTGTGCCTGTAACTACGGTTGCTGTATGTGAAGTTTGCATTTTGACGTTAATATCTTCCATTCCTTGAAGAAAATTGGGAATGAATTCGGATCGATTGTTCTCTTGCTGATTTTCACAAATCAGTTGGATCACTTGGCTTTTCGCACTCCCACCTGATCCATACACATCATAATTAGTAAGAAAGGTGCTATCAGTTTTCATGAATGATTATATTAGGGAATATTGCCAATAAATGTAGGGATTTGTTAACAACAACCCCATGGGCGTTGTTTAAGTATTCCATAGTTAGATAATTAGTACTTAATGATCTCCAAACATTCCATACTTAACATCACATACCATGTTTAAAATGATTATAAGTGTATAATTACGGACCGTATGATTATGGAATATATGAGTTCTTTAAATGTGATTTTTATACGAAATTCTTCAATGTGTGTTAACCACGACTTTCTCGCTCATCAATAATTCTGTATTCTCATGAAACAGCCGTCCAACCTCCTGTACAACTAGTTGGCATGGAATCACGACTTTAATGTGTGTTAACATAAAATACGAAATTCTTCAATGTGTGTTATAAACCACGACTTTCTCGCTCATCAATAGGTATCATGAGTTTTTTTTTTTTTTGACAAATATTGGGAGAAATGCGGGCAAATTTAAGGACTCGAGGTTTTTTTTTTTTTTTTTTTTTTTTTCCCGTAAACCATACTTATGTTATACCTATTGATAAGCGAGAAAACAATGGATACCTACATTTGGCGATTTTGGTGTTTTATGTTACCTTTCCTGATCTCCTTATGATAAATAACACAATTTACCTCCATTATTGTTCCGGGCTGATTCAGGATTGAGAAAATTGGTATTAGAATACCTCATAAAACATCCAGTGTAAAGCGCACGTCCCTCAGATGATGGCAAGCATTTCAACATTGATTCAGAAGCTCTCTGTAAACAATCCGCACAAGAGCTTACATTCAAAGTATTCCAACAATCCGCAAGAACATAAGCAGACTCGTTTTCAGTCCCAGACAACACAGTCTCTCGTGCAAAGTAATCACTGTTTTGTGGAGCATCCATCACAGCATTTGATACAGCACGCCTCACTGAATCCTGAAATCCACCACCAACACTTGTATTCCCACAATATGACCTATCATATTCTCCAAAACTTTCCTCATAAAAGCTATAATTCTGTATTCTCATGAAACAACCGTCAAGAAAAATCTGACCTCGTTCAGGAAAACACGTAGGAAGCACAGTACGTGCTTCTGCATAACATAACACGCAGTCATCAGCAGAAAGATCGCCATAGCATTCACCAAGTGCATGCATACTGTCAGCCCCTACCCCCGTAGACGCTGTCCCACTGTGTGAAGATCTTAATAATGTCCCAACTTTCGTCATCGTTTGAAGAAAATTTGGTATAGCTATACTTTCATTTATAGCCTGTTTCTCATAGCACGTTTTTTCAACGATCTGTGATCGAGGATCACCCATTGACATGTCTACTAGTAGTAGCAAAATGATTATGACATGAATTAAAACACATGATATATGTACTGACATCTTCATCGTCACAAAATATCGAGTAGATAGTTTGATTTATGACAGATTAATTACTTATTATGTACAATTTAGAATTTTAGATCATTATATGATACTAACTATGGCTGTCTTTATTAGAAATATCTGTTAAACAAATGGATATTCAATGATTTGAATGCTGCACAATGTGAATTTGACTAATTCTGCTTACAATGATTTAAAAATAATGATAAACAATTAGAGGGATAATAAGACTATTCTAAATGCTAGCACAATTCAACCAAGTGGATGTCACTTTCATTAGCTTAAACAATAGTTGAAGTTGATTGTATGATCATTAACTGTTTGTCAACTATTTTAGATGTTAAAAGGTTGTTTTGTAATAATGGTGTAACTTTATTTTGAGCATTCTGTTTAAGTTGATATATTTTGGGTTATGGCTTTTCATTTTGGATTTTTGGTGAACTTTAGAGTTAACTATTGGGTCTAATGCCCATAGTCCAAAATGTATTTAGCTAAGGCCTAAGCCCAAGATAAGATTACATCAATAATTAGCGGACTTGACAATCTAGCTAGTTCCTCAAAACTAAAAGGATGTTTTAGTGTTGCATACTTGCATGTTCTGGTAAAAAGTTTAATGTTTTAACTTATGGTGTCATCATCATATGATTTAATCTTGGATTTCATTTTTTTTTTTCGTATATGATAACTGAAATTTTGAAGTTTTCAGTACATATACTTACATTTAGTCTTGTAGTCAAGTCATATACACGTGTATGATCATTGGAATTTAATTTGTTGACAAGATATAAGACTTTGTCATGTTTGTTTTTAGAATGTATAACTTTTTTCCTAACATGAGTGCCAAACGGAACTTACGAGATCTTAACCACTGCTGTAATAGATTTCATCTGGCACATATTCTCCAAACGGTTTTATTCGGGAAACTATGGCTCCGTGCACCCATTTTGGGTGCCGATGACCGTTCCCAAAACCAATTCTTAGGCAGGCAATGAGCACTTGTTCCATATTACCTTTTAGCACGAAATTTGGATTGAGTCCATGACTTATTTCTCCAAAAGCTCTCTTTAACTGGTCAATTGAACGTTTACGGTGAGAGAGCGGAACCATGCCATGCCCCAATGGTATATTAAAAACTTAATATACTCACTAAAAACTTAATTATAATAATGAGGTACGACTTCAAACCAAGAATCAAGGAAGGTGAAACAATTAGTTGTGTAAGTCGACATGAGAGACATCATCATGTGCATCATCATGATGCAAAGCAATGCAATTTTGAAGGCCCATTTTACATAATTCCTTAAGCATGCCATAGTGGAAAGGGGAACATTCCAACCCCAATCTAAATCATGGTTTATGAATAACATAAATTCCCACTTGGTTGGCTCATGCATATACTCATATAAATATGCATTGCATACTATGTACATAATCATATTCATCCATGTTATGTTTCTAGTTGACTATTTTTCCTTAAGGCAATTAAAAAGAACATGTGGTTTGAAAAGTTGGAAGTTTTACGGATTTTTATTTTATTCATTTACGATAAATTTTCTATTTACATGTATAATCACGTACCCATATTGTTTTCTTCCTAGAAAGCCTTGAATATTGATCACATTATATATGAAGAAACATTACCAACTTATAATCTATTATTTGCTGAAATTTAATTACTATTAAAATATCAAATTTTGATGACAATCAAATACATGCATACGTACATTTGGTTGCATATGTAATTATAGAGTGTAAACCTACTTAAATGTTGCAAACCTACTTACGTAAACAAACAGGTAATGGAGATATAGAGCGTAAACCATCCAAATTGCATATGTATATTCATATCTTCATACATAGATCGGTATATACTTTTTATAAGGTTATTAGCAAACGAAAAGCTAGGGGAGCTATTTGGACATAATCATTGCTTTAACATTATACTTTCATGGTCACCAACTTTTGCCTCAATATCTTATTGTATTTTCATTTCTTTATTGTAACATGTCCAATATACCCTTACATTCCATATGATATATACATGAAAGCACCATATATTGCTACCTATAGATATAAAAGAAAAGATATGTGTGGCCCAAGGGCAATTGTGTCAAATGAGGTTTTGCCCAAACTCCCCAAAGATTTGGTGTCCATATGGTTGTGAAAACAATCACTATGGTATATTAACCATTCTTTCTCATGATTCTATTCTCTTCTTTTCATGTGCATGTGTTGGTGGGACTCATTCTCCTTTATAGACTATCACCACTCTCTATTTGTTGATCTTTTAAAAAAATATATATATGACATACTATTTGTATCATATGGTTCCTATCGTTCAAACGTTAAAACTATAACATCAGATGTATAGTTTAAAGGTATGTTAAGCGTGAAACTCGTTTAAGATACAAGTCTTTGAAGAAATAATGATTTGCATAAATATTAAATCATAATAAAGTAAAATACAAGATATGGATCGGATTTATTAATTGCAAAGGGAAAATCATGTTGAGACTTGAGACATGAAGTGTCAATTACTTCCATTGATGTTGATTTTGTGTTGAATATACATGTCTCCTTTTAGAAGGATTGACAAAAACTTTTCCTGTTACCAAACATAATCAAAAGATAACACATTATATTTGACTGTCAGCAATCAGCATAACATCACATGGTAAAATTGCTAGTCAAACTTATAACTTTTTTATGGTGCAACAATAAGCAACTAGATAGAACTGATATTCATCGATCAAAGGTTTAATTTCTATGTAACTAACCATAAGAAAACAATATGGATATGAATCTAAAACCAAAGGATCCAAATTAATCGATCAAGTAACACAAAGGGGATGGCAAGTTCAAAAAACGTTGGGCAAACGACTTAACCTTTCAACACACCATCCGATAGACGAAAACAAACAAAGATTTTAACTTTTTGAACCAATTTGTTTTTAATTTTCGTGACAAAATAATCATATTTTGCATTGTTTTTTCATGTAATTGTTTTATAAATGCAAGATATGTATATATATATATGGGCTTCAAAGCATTTGGCTAACTTATCTAAAGATGTAGTGGTATTTATTTGGAGATAATTTAAACTAATTACATATCAAAGCTAGTGAAATGTTATTTTATGGTAAGATACGAATGAAAAAGACGACAAGGGTGGTGGGATGCATCATTGCCGAAACCCTAAAAAGGGATGTAGCTAGATTAGGGTAAGGGAAATATAAATTACAAAACCATAAACCCATACTTACACCCTAATTAAATAGCACTTGCTATAGTTATATACCATAAGCTAAGGTTTATCCATATAACGCTTTTTGTCACATGGTTTTCTGTGATTTCTTTATTAATGTTTAGATTCACCTTACTAGCTTAGTAAGCCAGCATTATTGTAATTACACATAATTTACTTATTGATTTGTAGATGGGCTAGTAGGTGAATAAATATGTCGAATAAAACCTCTGACGAACTTGAAAGCTTAGCTCTGAATTTTTTGATCAAATAGTTCATAAGAAAAGTCGACACCCTCATCACAAGATAATCGACAAACGTAAAAACAATATGCACACAAATATACCCTAAAACTCCCTTTATTAATACTCCATCCGTCCTACATTAATTGTCCACTATGACTTTTTTAAGTCTTTTTTCTTCAATTTTAATTTTAAATATTTTTGTTCGTGTTATATAATATTTGATGCAAGATATATGAATGTATTAAATTTTTAAATGTGTTTTCATTTGTATAATTTTTATTAAGTACTATTTTGGGTAAAGGGATCTCCACCCTGGTAAAATATATTAACCAAATAAACTTTTAAAGTACAATGGAATGTGGCTGAAGTACCACATTTACCTCAAGCAAACGCTTGAACAACCACTAGAACATTTATGACATGCCATAAATGAACAACTAGCTACGAAAAACTAGAACAACCATTAAAAAAAAAAAACATGCACGAATCAACATCGCATATTACTTCCTCGACTTGCCTTGGACCTTAAAATCAAACATCTTGTTAAATTCCTNTTCGTCTATGTTCCTTTGAAGGTAAATGAATCGTCTGGTCATGATGCTATTAACACGAATGAGGACTCACCTTTTGACTCTACTACGAAGCAGGTTTCGTATGCGAGTGCTACAAGTTTTGAAACAAGGAAGACTAAAGCCAGTTTTCGTCCAGCTGAGAACAAGTGTGATGGTACCGATCTTGTTATCCCTGTTAAGGTTGTTGAAGTTGTGAATTATAGGTTTGAAAATACTCTTTATGGCTATTTTATTGGTAAAAGAATTGCTTTCCTGGTTATGGAGTATTATGTATGAAATGTTTGGGCTAAGTATGGTATTACGAAATAGTGATGAATGCAAAATGGTTCTTTTTCTTCAAATTTGATTCGAAAAAGGGCGTAGAGGATGTGCTTGAAGGTGGTCCATAGATGATTCGCAACATCCCTATAATTCTTAAACCATGGACGATTAATACAAGCATATTGAAGGAAGATTTAACCCGTACTCCGGTGTGGGTTAAACTTCATGATGTTCCTTTGGCTGCGTTTTCTGAAAATGGATTAAGCCTTATTGTGACGAAAATTGGTTCTCCAAAAATGCTCGATTCCTTTACGAGCACAATGTGTATAGAAACGTGGGGTTGTAGTAGCTCCGTTCGTGCTTTAATTAAGATTCGGGCTGAAGATGAGTTAAAGGACAGTTTCACAATTGCTATTCCTCTACTTGATGGGTCAGGGTTTTCTAAAGAAATTGTTCGAGTGGAATATGATTGGAAACCACCTCGGTGTAACTCATGCAAGATTTTTGGGCATACTGATCAATGTCCAAAAAATGTAGCTATTTCAGCACCAACTGTTGAACGAGTTGTGGGAAGTAATGATGGTTTTAAAGTCGTGGGTAATAGGCGTAACAATGGGAAGAATAGTTATGCGAAAGGTGGCTTGAAAGTTGATCAATCGTGGGGTCCAAGCTCCAATATCGACCAAAGGCTAAAATGACTACTTCTAAGACTTCTAGCATGTCTAATGTGGGTAAGGATACTGGTAATGATAACAAATCTAAAGGTGGTAAGGAAAATGTTTCGTGTTCCAAGAATATGGTTAATACGTCAAATAAATATGATTTACTATTGAATGAATTTGACACTGTATTTGAGGAGAATTAACCAACTGGCAAAAAACTGGAACGAGCAAAGTGCAAGAAGAGGTGGACACTGGTGATGATAGCGAGGGTGGGGTGGAGAAAGTTGATAATGAAACTGGAAAGTTTCTGGCATTGGGAAGTGGAAGTGGATTTGAGACCAAGAGCTTATATGAACAACGGAAGAAAATAATGGATGATGATTATGATCCATATGACGATGATTTGTATGATGATCGTGGTATCTTTGAAGATCAACAGGCTTTCTGTGACACTTGAGATATCAAGGTTCGCGGTCAAAAGAAGAAGTAGATTATATTTGATGTTATGTTGAGTCAATTGTAATCTAGTCATAGTCATATCTTCATTATAGAAGTAGTTTTGCTTTGTTATGTTAGTCTTATCGCCTATGTAATGGGCTGAGATGTGAGATTCTTCCGCATCCGTTGCACTTAAATGCTTTTCTGGAGTAATATATTTACCGGGGAAACCTTTTACCCAAAAAAGAATTATACTTTAACTCCCAAAGAATTGCTACTATATTCTAACAAAATATGAAGACCATGACAGTTAGTACGTACCTGTAGTCGCGCGCGGTCATTATGTAAAGACTTGACAAGATCGACTACATACGTTAAATGTATCTAAACCAATATATATTTGTTTTAAGCCTGATCTTAATGAGTATAGGTTTGGCGAAACATCTTAATTTGATCTTAAACATCTTTCCTTAAAGCACACAAAGTAAGTACATAAGTCAATAACAACAATGTCTAGCTAGTAACATGAATCTTAACTGCTACTAATTGTGTATGTCGGTATAGTACTTGATTGTTGGTTGGATAATGAGTAATACGAGTAACAAGTAATAATAATGTAGCCGGTCGATTGTAGAGCTTTTTGCAAACAAAACATAACAGATAGATGATCATATATAGATGAATAAGATAATGTGAAATTAACTTTTTGCCCATAAGAAAATATTATCAAAATGTGTTGCGCATGCATGAATTTGTAGCATAAGCATGCAGGTTCACATAACCAGGTTCCCGCATGCCAATACAACCCACCATATAGTATTTTTACAACCCAAATGTTACACATTGCTTACTCAATATATTAGCTAGACACAATAATATATGACAAATTAAATCACATTGACAATGTGAGGGTAAAGGTGATGAGAATGACAACTCCGATTTGATAAAAAGTTGATATATTATACATGAAAAGTTAGTTGCCTAAAATGTATCCTAGTATTGGATTATGAAGTTAGATCTTTTCATTTTGATACATATTGTATGTTGTGTCTTGCAGTGTCCTCTTCTTCTAAATTAGCTTAGCTAATTTTGACAATGTGAAGTTAGCTAGATCTTTCCATTTTGATACATATTGTTGTTGTCTTGTAGCGTCCTCTTCTTCTAAATTAGCTTAGCTAATTTTTACAATGTGTAGTTAGATCTTTTCATTTTGATACATATTGTGTGTTGTCTTGTAGTGTCCTCTTCTTCTAAATTAGCTTATCTAATTTTTACAATGTGAAGTTAGATCTTTTCATGATGATACATATTGTGTGTTGTCTTGTAGTGTCCTCTTCTTCTAAATTAGCTTAACTAAGCGCTTGAAGGCCTTAGATTTTTTTAGGAAAATGATATCGTATTAGCAGGCCTATAAGTCGTTCAACATGCAACCACGGAACAAATCCATGAGAGCTAGCAAATGGTCCGGCCACGTCCTTACGCGTTTCCTCAACAACTCATGAAATGTGACATTCTATTAGTAGATTTGGCAGACATGTTATTGAACATGAAATATATATATATATATATATATATATATATATATATATATATATATATATATATATATATATATATATATATATATATATATATATATATATATATATATATATATATATATATATATATATATATAT
>LBNU01038289.1:76446-89713 GCA_014162995.1 Artemisia annua | reverse complement strand
TATTAATTATCAACTATTGCTATATAAATGAAATAACTGACTTTAATTCTGACTTTAATCACCAAGACGTATTATATAAATGAAATAACTATTGATAAATAAAAATGGAAATAAACTTTAAGTGATAAAAAAAGGTAAAGTTGCAGTCTTTGTATTGATGACCGGAAACACCTATCTCTCTCTACTCAATTTTATTTGCTAGTTAAATATTGCATGTCTTGGTCACAACCCAATATTTATTTGCAAACTCCACATGCTTAAACTCTAAAAAAACTCAAAACCTTCCATATTTTGTGCTCAAATCATAAATATTTGAGCTATTTAATTACTTGTTGCCTTGAAGTTGTTGTTGTTGTCAGAGCATAGAAATCAAGGAATAGAATTAGAATAGAAACTTTGGAGAGAGAAGATATCACAACTCTTGTGTGTGTTTGTGTTTATATCACAACTGAGATTTTATTTTTATTATTGTTTTCTAAAAACATTATTAGAATGCTTTGAAAATGGTGTTGGAGCTATTTGGAATGGCTAGTTTTCATTGGGAGAAAACAGTGGAAACTTGTTTTTGTTTTGATTTTACAAGGAGACAAGAAGAAGGCAAATGCACAAAACAAAAACAAGAAACAAAAACAAATTTGTTTGGAAGAGCACAAGCAGTACATACAACAAGAATGGATTTCACTTCTAGTTTTCAGACCATTCCAATCATTTCCTCCTTTGTATTTTTTCTCTTGTTGTTTTCAACTCTTTTACCGTCAATCTCGGCTTCACAATTTGATGATTTTCGACGATTGAATCAAACATTTCGGCCTGGTGAAGAGTCTAAGAAAATGAGATTGATCAAAGCTCATCTCATGAAAATCAACAAACCTTCAGTCAAAACAATTCAGGTAATTTCTTTAGTGTCACTTGTATGAGAGGCAGGTTAGTCAATTTGCATTAAAATTATTTTACTTGTAAATGAGGCATTCTGTAAACTTTTTAATATACCAACTTAGGACTCTTGTCCAACTTTTTATTTTTTTCTCAAATCATGCAATCAATTCACATTTTCTTCAGTATTGCCGGTTATCAACATTTAGCAAAAATTTACATTTCATGTTTTCTTCCTACAGAGTCCAGACGGCGATATAATGGATTGTATCATGGTTCATCAACAGCCAGCTTTTGATCACCCCATGCTTAAAGGAACGAAACCATTAGTAGGTTTCGTATACTATGTATTTTTGAAAATGTTACAAATTTGTATCTTTTTTGTTCAGTTACTTATTATTTTTGGATAATTAGGATCCACCCGAGAGACCAAGTGGATATCATCATATGCATTCGGAACATTATCAACTATGGAGTTTATCGGGCGAATCATGTCCTGAGGGAACCATTCCAGTCAGAAGAACGACAGAACAAGATGTTTTACGAGCTAGTAATATCAAAAGATTTGGTCGAAAAATCGCAAAACCAGTTAGAAGAGATTCTTCTAATGGTGGCCATGAGGTAATTCCTTCCAACCATTTTTTGAAAATTTGGATACAAGTCATTTTCAACAAAAAACACATTTCACTTTTTTTACTATGAATAAAGTATTGGTCTGTAAAAGTAAACAAGCTACAAATTAAATTTCAAGCAAAATGGTTTTACATTCATTTAAGATCATTGAAGTTATTGACCGTAATGTTACTTTGTCACTGTTTGTAGAACATAATAATTTTGTAGTAATAAATATTCACGTAAGAACTAAGAAGGTTTGAAAAGTCAAGTCAAAAATAACAAATCCTGAATTTGTTCGAAAAAGAAAAAGCAAAGATGTGTTGCTGAAAATTCAGTACTGTTCTTGTTATGTTCAGATTAACTGTCTTTTCTAAAAGTTTTATTCAGGCATAAAACCTAAACAAATATTGTACATTTTTCTCTAGTTTTTTTAAAAACAATGATGTTCATTACATAAGTTCATAAGTCTGTCGTTTCATAATTTGAATTCGAAAAAATTACGCCTTTTATAGAATTCAAATAAGTGATAACATGCAGCTTAACGATATGTTTAACCAAAATAGGACTTTTTGTTTGTTGCCAAATTAAGGATTATTAGTACTTGTAGAATGTAGATGGTGCTCGATTTCTATTTGATTAATGTCTTGCTTATCCATGAAAGATAGAAGGAAATAGATTCTAAACATTGTACATTTTGTGTCTAATGAGCAGCATGCAGTTGGTTATGTGACTGGAGAACAATACTACGGAGCCAAAGCGAGCATAAATGTGTGGGATCCAAAGGTGACAGATCGATTTGAGTTCAGTTTGTCGCAAATGTGGGTTATCTCGGGTTCATTCGGTGATGATCTTAACACCATTGAAGCTGGCTGGCAGGTATGTTGGCTAGTACAACATTTTACATTTTTAGTTGTATCAATAAAATTGCACAATTTTATTAGTAGACAAGCTACAAAACGAGACAAAATGTTGGTCGAAAGTTGGTCAAAGTTTTTTTCTAGAATCAAGAAACTTTATTATTGGTCCCGAAACCCTTTCAAAATTCTACAAAATTCTTCGACTTTGAATTCATACAAACTGCATGCATATGATGTGACGCACATACATTGATAAATCTACATACATTGTACATGTACAAATTTATTAAAAATGATTGCCATAATTAAATTTACGTCTAAACATGAGCAAATACCTGCATGTCGTTAGCATAGGCAAAGACAGGAAGGGCAAGTAGGCACGTACCTCTAGTGAAAAAAATTGTAGCGTAAATTTTTTAATATATTTGGTTGTTTTCGTAATTTGCTCCCGAATATATTTGTAGTATGGTTGCTAAAACTTATCAAAGATTGCTCTCTCGACAATAACTTTCTGGCTCCGATCCTAATCGTTAGTGTATTGGTTGGTGAGAAAGTGAGCATGTTTAACATCAATAGATTAACTGACACGTAAATTTAATTCCAAATCTAAGTGGCAATTATTTTCCTAATTTATATGGAGTACCATCGATTAGAAGCACACAAAACACATAGATTTTTGGGCTTCCAAACAAATTTCAATAAATTTTCTTGTCTACCAGGTTAGCCCGGAGTTGTATGGAGACAATTACCCAAGATTCTTCACTTACTGGACGGTAAGTATTATTTTATTTCTTTGTCTTGATTTCCTTTTAGACCATTAAAATGTATTACAAAAGTTGTCAATTAGTTCTAAAGTTTTAATGATAAATTGTAGACCGATGCCTATCAAGCAACAGGATGCTACAATCTGTTATGTTCGGGTTTTGTACAAACGAACAATAAGATTGCGATCGGGGCGGCCATATCTCCAACGTCGTCGTACAATGGTGGACAATTCGATATTAGCCTATTGATATGGAAGGTAAACAATCCATGTTCAAAAATAAAGAAAAATATACTCGTATATACAATATATGTATACGTTGCATAAGCTTATAACATTAATGCATCTATGTCTAGAAACTAAAGTTAGTACAAAAAAGAATGTAAGATATGTCCATATGTATGATTGTTTTGTAAATCTTATGTAGTAAATCCTGAAAATAGTAAAATATCAAAATGAAAACTATATAAAACAAAAGAACTTTGATACTGTATAAAAGAAAAGAAAATAAAGTGAAAAAGAGAGAAGAATCATTTTGTTTCTTTAAGGGTGTAAATGCCATCATATATTTCAAAGTAGTCTTGCCTTGTACTCTATGGTGAAATTATTTCCTTAGAAATTATTATGTACAACGTAAAATGCAAGAATGTCGAACTTAAATGATTAGAGTCCAAAAATAATACTTATTATTTTATTTTATTTTTAATGCATGAATACATAATTTGTTACTTTCCATTTTCCAAAAGTAGGAATTAGTATGATATCATTAGAATGTTAGGTAATTTGTGGTAATAAACACAACATTTTTTCATGGTCTCATTTACATGTTACTTATATGCATCTATGTTACGCAGGATCCGAAGCATGGAAACTGGTGGCTCGAGTTTGGGTCAGGGGTTTTAGTTGGATATTGGCCAGCCTCTTTGTTCACTCACCTTCGGGATCATGCAAGTATGGTACAATTTGGGGGCGAAGTTGTGAATAGTCAATCCTCGGGTTCTCATACCTCAACCGAAATGGGAAGTGGTCATTTTTCAGGTGAAGGGTTCGGGAAAGCTTCATACTTTCGGAATATGCAAGTTGTTGATTGGGATAATAGCTTAATCCCCTTGTCAAATTTAAAAGTATTAGCTGATAACCCGAATTGCTATGACATTAGAGGAGGGATTAATAATGTTTGGGGTAATTATATTTACTACGGTGGCCCGGGTAAAAACCCGAAATGTCCCTAAAATGGGTCGAGCTATCCATTTAGTATAAATACATGGGTGAAATTTTTATAGTTAGTTTTGTTAATTTTACTTCGATGGGTTGATCGGTTTTTTCAATCATATGGGTTATTCTTTCAATTTTTCGGGTCTGTTATACATTGAAAAAACTTGTGTAAATTTGCGATTTTGAGCTTAAATGGTCGATATGTTATGGTTTGTGATGTTTTTTTTTCTACTTTTTCACTTTGTAAACTTCGTTGTACGTAAATTTGTTAATGGCAAGAAATGAAATTGTCGTTCATTTTGTTACATATGGGCTAGTAAATATCAAGGTGTACTACTTAAGTCAGGGTTAGGCTCAAGCAGGCCCAGTGTAGTCCAGTGGGCTGATACAATCACATTGTAGGGTTAACTGTTAAGAAGTGGACTTAGGTAGAACATTGAAATGAGAATTGGTGAAGGGGATTTCTAGCAGCATATTTCAAATTAGAAGATAAGAATTTAAAATCAAATGCATTTATTTTTTAGGTGCAATCGAAATGCGAAATCGTAATTAACTTTTGTCCTGGTTAATTTAATTTTATTTCTCTTTTAATCTTAACTTTACAGGGTTAGCTAAGCCTAAATATTAATGAACTTTTTTGTAGTTTCGTGTAGTGTAACTTCATATATAAATTTAGACCATGGTTAACTTTTAATTTTATTCTAAATAAGATCTTTTATACTGTATAACAACCAATTTTGTGTCTAAACTAAAACATCTACTCCACTCGATTAGGGGCTTAGGGCCACAGGCCACTGGGTGTTTCCTACTGTTTTTAATTTGACTTGGGCCCATCAACTATCTAAGTGATACGTTCATAGGTTGAGTTTTGTTGGGTAATTATTGGGCTGAACTCTGAAGTGCTGCTGAACTTCATTTGATTTTTGTTTGGTATCCACTATCCAGTGTGATAATGTGAAATGCTTGAATCTGTTTACTATACCATACATCTATACCTATATATAATTGGAGATGATTTGCACACTCTCCCAATTGATCGGGAGTTGGGACACTCAAATTTAATGTGTTTGGACATTTATACCCTCCCAAATGAGACTGATTCAAAAACTGCTATCCCACGACCAAGATTCTTCCCCTCCTCGTGCTAATGGAACCGAAAAAGACCTGGAGTGTCTCAATCAATTGGGAAAGTGTGCAAATCATCTCCCATATATAATTATATAATTAGGAATTTTTTCATGTTTAAATTATAAGTTCATCAATGAATACCAAACTAAATGAAAAAGCGCCAACTTTCAGTGAAAGTCAAAGGCCCACTTTTAAATTAAAAAATGTACATCAATTTGGGATAACAAGGAATGTAATACCCGCCGCCTTGCGGCGGGGTTTTTTTTTGCAAATTTTTTTACGGATAATGTTTGGGTGAAGATGTCCTCTTTGGAATTAATGTTGTGTAGGGCAACAGCGTGTTGCGACGGAGCTAATTTTGACCGTTACAGTTTTAAAAAAATTTAAGATAATTATAAAGTTATTTGATAGGTTAATGGTGCATTTTGAAATTCTTTGATTTAGAAACTATGTATATATTAAACTTTAACATTTTTTATAAAAAAGTACGTACGTTAAAAGTATATCAATAATGGGTTTGTTTTGTTCATTATCGAGAGGCCTTTTTATCAGTATTTTTTTTATTCACGAAACCGGTACGTATCTGTTAAATATTTGGCAAATAAAGTTTGTCATATAAAGAAGTCGTAATATTAAAAAGTTCAGGCTGTGTTTTGTAACTAAAATTTATATTTAAAAAATATTTGTTACATTTTTTAACTGTTAACCAATCAAATAAGCACCTGTCAAAAATTTGGTCAATAAATGTGGTCCAAAATTTTGTCTCAACGGAGCCTAAACATGAGGCCCAAAAAGTAATTTTTTTTAATAGCCTCAACGTCCTTGATTGAACCAGCACAACCTAGAAAACTCAAATCGTTTTGCATTTGCAAAATATATTGAATTAAATTGACTTCGGTGAAAATTGTGAAGTTTATACTTTATTTTATTGGAAAAATGATTTCGTGAACAAAGGCGCAAGTTTCATAATTTTCGAGTCCATTTGCTATGTCAAATGAGTCCCGAATCGTTTTTGTGAAAAGTTTAGCCAAATTGGCAGAAACACCCCCTCCGCCCCTATGTTTTATTTTCTACCCTCATATTTTAATTTACACTTCCACATATATAAACTCTTTTATTACATTTTTTTTTCTCATTTCTACACAAATAAAAACACACACTCTCAACTCTCTCTCCCCCTTTCTCTCTCTACCCCGCCGGCAATCCTAACTCCGGCCATCTTCATCTTCTCCGGCGAGATTCTGGTGACACCAGCAGATTCCGGCCACTTTTTCTGGCCAACTCTTTTTATTTCACTGTCTTGTAGATCGGGACATCCCCGTTCTTCTCGTACCACCCACGCACCACCAAACCCCCTCGTACCACCCCACGCGCCTCCACCGTGACCACCGAAGCCCACCACCACCTTCACCTTCATTTCCCGACGGTAAAACGCGACCCCGCCTCTTTCTCCATTTGCCGACACCTACTTCACCATGCATGTTACAATACACTTACATGAGAGTTTAATTTGCTAGTAAAAAATTGAGTATGTTGACTATTTTAAAGAGCCTAAGTATCTTTTATATACTCCAGCACTTGTATCATTGCTTATCATTCTACGGGTTTTAAATGAAGAGATTGCTGAATCTTGTTCGTTTGCTGCTCGAATAAAACCGTAACACATCATGTATGATGTTCCTATTGTGGGCCCAACAATATACAGCCAAATACCCCTGTAGGTGTTGCTAGAAGCCTAGCTAATGCTGGTCCAATTAATGGTGCGTACTGGGTTCATTGCTCCTTCAAGACAGATGGGCTAATAAGGAGCCCAAAAATAAAATAATATTTTAATGAAAATGGCTCATCTCAACCTAATTAGTATATATAGAGAATACCTGATATTTTATAGAACACCCGAAGGATGTAGCCATGTAGGGAACATAGTCCAAGTCCAAGTCTTAAATAATATTTACGTGCCAATAATGTGAGAAAATCAGTCATAGAAATATTTACGTGCCAATAATGTGAGAATTGAGCCCAAATGACATTAAGACGAAATGGGACAAAACTTTTGAGTGAATCTAATCCAATACCAATAATAGTGCCAACTTGCTGATGTTCAAAAAAAAAAAAACTTGCTGATGTTCCAATGTTTAAATGCAGGCATGTGGGCACGATTCAATTGTGGAGTTAATAGTAAGATATAGGTAGCATTGTAGCAACTAGCAACATATTACATTATCATACATAAATTATGATATAAGTAACCATTATTTTAATAGACTATGCTTTCATATTTCAGTTACCTTTAAAAAAATATGTAATAACAATAATAACAATAATAATAATAATAATTATAAAATCCATTAAGGTTTTNTAGGGACTTAGGGCCACTGGGTGTTTCCCACTGTTTTTAATTTGACTTGGGCCCATCAACTATCTAAGTGATAGGTTCATAGGTTGAGTTTTGTTGAGTAATTATTGGGCTGAACTCTGAAGTGCTGCTGAACTTGATTTGATTTTTGTTTGGTATCCACTATCCAGTGTGATAATGTGAAATGCTTGAATCTGTTTACTATGCCATACATCTATACCTATATATAATGGGAGATGATTTGCACACTCTCCCAATTGATTGGGAGTTGGGACACTCAAATTTAATGTGTTTGGACATTTATACCCTCCCAAATGAGACTGATTCAAAAACTGCTATCCCACGACCAAGATTCTTCCCCTCCTCTTGCTAATGGAACCGAAAAAGACCTGGAGTGTCTCAATCAATTGGGAGAGTGTGCAAATCATCTCCCATATATAATTATATAATTAGGAATTTTTTCATGTTTAAATTATAAGTTCATCAATGAATACCAAACTAAATGAAAAAGCGCCAACTTTCAGTGAAAGTCAAAGGCCCACTTTTAAATTAAAAAATGTACATCAAGTTGGGATAAATACTACGTAATACCTGATATTTTATAGAACACCCGAAGGATGTAGCCATGTTGGGAACATAGTCCAAGTCCAAGTCCAAGTCCAAGTCTTAAATAATATTTACGTGCCAATAATGTGAGAAAATCAGTCATAGTAATATTTACGTGCCAATAATGTGAGAATTGAGCCCAAATGACATCAAGACGAAATGGGACAAAGCTTTGAGTGAATCTAATCCAATACCAATAATAGTGCCAACTTGCTGATGTTCAAAAAAAAAAAAAAAAAAAAAACTTGCTGATGTTCCAATGTTTAAATGCAGGCATGTGGGCACGATTCAATTGTGGAGTTAATAGTAAGATATAGGTAGCATTGTAGCAACTAGCAACATATTACATTATCATACATAAATTATGATATAAGTAACCATTATTTTAATAGACTATGCTTTCATATTTCAGTTACCTTTAAAAAAATATGTAATAACAATAATAACAATAATAATAATAATAATTATAAAATCCATTAAGGTTTTATGGGTGTGTTTGGTGCATAGCGTTTAGGTGCATTTAGGAGCGGTAAACGGTGAGCATTGAGCGTTGTGAATTTTAAAGCTTGTTTGGCAAGCAGCAACTAGCTTTATCTATTTTTTCGAAATTGCTCTTTTTCCAACACTTCATGAACTAGCATTTAAAAGCATTAAGCATTTTAGGAGCTGTTTTATACATTATAATTACAATTACAGCTACGTTACCAAATTTTTATAGAAAAATACAGCTCCTGCTCATATCTATTGCTCACTGTTACAGCTTACTGCTACTGCTGCTATTTTTTCGACTTTACGATAAACAACATAATGGCCTCAGTTTATGATAGAAAGATATGCATGAACATTTCAGTATTTCACCAAGGTAGATGAATGAATTATGAAGTGTATATAGCCAAGGATAAATATAGTGGTAAAGGCTTAAGTTGTTAAGCGAGCCCAAGTGAGAGTAGTACCGGTTTGGGTGACCGACCGGGAAGTCCTCACTTGGGAACCACAAGCTCTAATGATATCAGGCGAATCGCGAACAGGAGTGAGGTTATCCCCTAAGGAGAGGCTCGTGGTTGGTATCTCTGCCCGATGATGCGACACTAACTCGAGCCAACAACTAACAACTAACCTGTCGTTCAAAAAAAAATGATAAATATAGTGGCGGGTCTAGAAATTAGGTTGTGTGTGCAAGGTGTATTTTTTATTTTTTATTTTTTTTTTTCAAAACGACAAAAGATATGCATTTATTGTTAAACTCAAAGGAATATGAAAAACCCTTTGGAAAATCCGGATGACGCTAAAAAAATATGCACGTGCATGGCATTGCCTCAGCTATTTCTACTGTTGTGCATTACTCGTACGAAAGGATAACATTTCCCTGTGTTTTCATTGTGTCGTTTTTTTAGAACGGCAACTAACTATCTCACAATTTATACATAATAACCATCTCACATGTCCTAAGCAGGATTTGAACCCACAACCATTTGATTGAAAAGCTTCTTACATAATAAGAGATACAATTGAGACACAAGCACTTGCGTGTTTTCATTGTGTCGTGAAATACTCGTGATCCTAAGTTTTAATGGTGGCACTATAAACCGCAAGCAAAGCCGAATTGGAAGTCAAAATTATGGGTCGAAAGTTGAAGGAAAAGTCAAAGTCAAACCAAATTAGAAAGTTGTCTTCCACATGACGTGCCCAACGCTACATGTTTCATCACACGCCTAACTTTTTATAACAAAATTTAAAATATGTCTTTGCTACTAATGATTTACTATCAAATAACATTGGCGTTAGTCTGATCACCTAACAAACTACCACTTTTTGTACATAATTTGAAACATTAATGTTTCATTAACATGGAATGAAAAACTTACTTTCATCTTATTAATCATATCTCACTTTCAGATACCCATTTGCTTGAATATTCAAGATTCTAAAATGACTACTTTTGCTCCAGGACCATCCCATTGATTTGGATGGTCCGGTGCGAAACTACAAATGAGAACTCGTAAATCATGAAAAGCTTAACTATTTTGAAAATTTTAAAACATAATATACTTAGACATGGATAAATACTAATGGACATATATTAAATCGGAGACCCCCTCACAAATTAATAGTAGCCGAGTGTGGCTCCCCACTTGCACATGTTAATAACCGCCGCTGCTTTTGCATGTTATTTAGTCTACAACAAGCTTGTAATATTAATATTAGTTAAAGAATGTACTAGTATGTCAACTTCGAAAAATCATGGTATTTTAGTCTGTGTTTAATTTGTATTGTTCTTTTTTGCAAAAGGAAGAGGTGAAAATCCCACATTCTTGTATTTACTTAGATAGATGAGAACGAAATCGATGAAAACAGATTAGAGTAAGAAATCTGTATACGACTTTCTACTTGACACCATGTGTGGCAAATGCAAGAAGATTTGAAGATAATAGAAAGACAGAACTTATGCTATAATCTTTGCAGCTTCGATTTTGTTCCTGTCAACTAGAATGCATGATTGAAACCTAATGGGAGATGGGCTTACTTTTGCCAAGTAATTTGGATACTTATAGTATTAAGTGATAATGATAAAAATTAACTAACTTGTCAAAATTTATGTTTGTATTTATCCTGCTAAAATTTTGATCTTTGTGCGTACCTTACTTTTTAATTTCGAAGTTTGTGTATATTTTGTGACAATTTTACTCTTCTGCAAAGGATAAAATCGTCATAATAAATTTAAATAATACACATAAATGTCAAAATCAAAAAATAAGATATACAAAAGTCCAAATTTTAATAAGGTACATACAATAAAAAATTGACAAATTAGTTATTTTTTTTAATTATTATTCTACTATCAATAATAATTTAATATCATATGCTCATAAGAAATCTTTGTGGTACTTTTCTTTTGCTTTCTATTCTTCTAGAAGCAATGTAACAAAAGAAACAATAAACGCACTATGAATTATGGTCCATCTGGTGGGCTTGAACCATGGTTGATTGGTGAGACTAAACCACATTAAAAGAGCAAGAAATCTCAAGAATCCAAACTAATTCCCAACCACCAACCAACGCGGTATTTCCACGTGCTACACGTAATCACATGCGTTCAATTCCCAATAAAACGATTACGAAACTTATCAAAACAATACTATTATATCATGGCCCATATTACCATTAATCTAAAAACAATTGCCAGAAAAAAGATTCTATGTAGCTAGTTTCTATTTCTTAAACAGTAGTTAATACAGGTATATTATGTTTTGAGAAAATTACCAAAATGGTACAAAAGTAAAAGGTAATTTTATTTTCTAGACATTTTTTCACCTTTTTCTCAAAACGGTCATGCTTAACTACTCGACTGCTCAACTCCACTACTTTTGCGTCACGTGTCTCAAAAGTAGTGGAGTTGAGCAGTCGAACTGCTCAACTCCACTACTTTTGAGACACGTGGCGCAAAAGTAGTGGAGTTGAGCAGTTGAGCATGACCGTTTTAGGAAAAAAGTGTCAAAATTAACTAGAAAATGGAACTCATTTGTACTTTTGTACCATTTTGGTAATTTTCTCTTATGTTTTTTATTTGAAAGAATGTAACTTGTTTGTGTGTGGGCGCTTATATGAGATATGTAAACTAAATAAAATCAAAGTTTAACATTCTATTATGGCTACCTTTCTAAAAAATATTTTCTTGCGGCTAGAATGGAAAGTTATTTGTACAATTAGTGACAGAACCGATGAAATTTAATTCGTAGTGTTAATACTTGTAAACAATACTGAATTTTTTTCAAATCACCGATTGAATGAAATTGTTTCTTTAGTATTTGTTTAGTTGATTCGTTTATAAGTGAGAATTGACTAAATTTCTATTAAACTTAACCGTCTCAATCAAAATCTCTCTTTTAATCATTTTTTTATACCACAGTTTTAAATAATTGTTGCCTTTAAAAAAAAACAGTTTTAAATAATTATTCATGCGGACACTTTTAGTCATGGTTCCGTCACTGTGTACAAAACTAACATTGATGTGTACTACATCATATCATATTGATGCCAAGGGGAGGGGCTGAATATGAACAACATTCTGATTTAGTTTCTCGGATTAGTTCACTTGAGCTGACGTTTCGAAGGATGCCAAGGGGAGGGGCTGAATATGAACAACATTCTGATTTAGTTTCTCGGATTAGTTCACTTGAGTTGGCCCAAATGCGCGATTACTGGTATTGGTCTCTGATGGGAACAGGTATTTTCTCAGTCAAGTAGGTTCGTAATTTTATCGATGATTCCACACTTGGTTCGGATGAGGTGCCCACTAGATGGGTAAAGGTGATTCCTATTAAAGTTAATGCTTTTGCTTGGAGAGTTCGAATGGATAAATTGCCTACTAGGTTGAATTTGTCATTGAGAGGAATGGAAATCCCTTCTATTCTATGTCCTATATGTGGTGTTGAAGTTGAATCGATCTCTCATCTTTTATTTTCTTGTTCTTTGGCAAGAGACATTTTGTCCAAGGTGTTTCGATGGTGGAGCTTGGATGCTACGAGCTTGCATTCATATGAAGAATGGTTATCATGGCTTACTGATATTCGTATTAGTAAACCAGGAAAGTCAGTTTTGGAAGGCGTGTTCTATGTTATGTGGTGGGAGATTTGGAGATTTCGGAACAGTTTGGTGTTTGGCTTGACCGTTCCTAGGAAGGAGACTATTTTTGATGACATAGTTTCTCGAACTTATGCATGGTGTTCTATTAGAAGTAAGTCTAAATTCAATTGGGTGACTTGGATGAAACATCCTATAAGTGCTATTATGTAACTGTTATATTCTAGTTCCTTGCTAGAAGTTTTCTAATAAAATCTTGCCGTTCAAAAAAAA